>JAFEMH010008044.1:0-62500 GCA_022495995.1 Adenophora triphylla var. japonica | reverse complement strand
GATTGAAGTGTAAGTCATTTCATATTGTAGCATAACTAAAAATAGTTGAAGAAAATTTGTCGTGGCATGCCGGGATAGGGTGAAAATTTGGCGCGTGTCGTATTCGCGTTGACCGAAGCACATTTACGCATAAATATTTTCCTTATTTTTTTTTAAAAAATATAGATAGATTATTTTATAATAAATTAATTTTTTTTAAATAAAAATTTACATCAAAATTCATAATTTTTTTTCTCTTTAAATAGAGACTTCTTTCATTTGATTTGGACACAGAAAAAAAAACCATCTTATTTAAATATAATTTTCTTAATTATCCTTTGTTAATTTTCCTTTCTAATTTTTTAATATATTTTTAGTGAAAAGTAAGTAAGTGTGAAATATTTTATTTAATTATAAATGATGATAATATTAATAATTTTACTAATCTTGAAAACAAAGAATATAAAATTAAATAAAACTGGTGGGGTATAGGATGATTAGTTGGATGGGGTAATATGGTTATTCGATTTATTTTATTTCGAGATATCAAACAATATATTTAATTTTTTTTAAAAAAACTTTGAAGCATAGTAAATAAAATATTTATAAATTTCTTGAATATCTATCCGTCTAAAAACTTTGTTTATTTATAAAAGAGAATATCGGGAAAGATGGTCATCATTTTTAAAATTTTGATTGAAGTGTAAGTCATTTCATATTGTGGCATAACTAAAAATAGTTGAAGCAAATTTGTCGTGGCATGCCGGGATAGGGTGATAATTTGGCGCGTGTCGTGTTCGCGTCGACCGAGGCGCATTTACGCAGATATATTTTCCTTATTTTTTTTGGTACACTTGACGGCGTTTCATTTGCTTCTTGAATTTCGAATTTTTTTATTTTTCAATTTCTTTGACCTCAATTGTTTTATAATAAATTAATTTTTTTACACCAAAATTCATTTAAAAAAATTCTCTATAAATAGAGACTATTTTCATTTGATTTGGACACAGAAAAAAATAATTTTTTTAAAAAAAATATAAATTTCTTAATTTTCCTTTCTAATTTTTCAATATCTTTTTGTGAAAAGTAATTAAGTGTGAAGTATTTTTTTATTATTATAAATGATAATAATATTAATAATTTTACTAATCATAAAAATAAAGAATATAACATTAAATAAAACTGGTGGGGTATAGGATGATTAGTTGGATGGGGTAATATGGTTATTGGGTTTATTTTAGTTCGATAAATCAAACAATTTATTTACATTTTTTTAATACTTTGAAGCATAGTAAATAAAGTATTAATAAATTTGTTGAATTTTCTGTCCTTCTCAAAAAATTGTGTATTAATAAAAATGAATATCGGGCAAGATGACCATCATTTTTATAATTTTGATTGAAGTGTATGTCAATATTATAAGAAATAAAGATAATATAAATTGATATTTTAAAAGAGGGATAGGAAGAAGTGGGTTGGGTTTGATGAGTGAGTGGAGGGTTTGGGGAATCTATATGTATATCTATATATATATCTCTCTATATATAAAGGAAGATTGTGGTAATTAAAGGGGTTTGAGGGCATTTTGGTATTTTCACGATATGGCAAACTTGCAAAAAAACGACCGAAATGACCCGTGGCAATTTGTGATTGATTGTTTATTTTTTTAATTTTTTTTTTGCTAACTTTGGACATGTGTCATCCGTGTGAAATGTACTATCCTGTTGGTATGACTAAATCTTTTGTTTTTATTTCAAAAATTCTCTTTCTCAAAAATAAATAAATTATCACATTTTCTTTACTAGATTTCTAATCTTCACTTTTTTTTTAACTAATTTCAATTACTTATTTCGTATATGATAAACATGTTCGTCTTTTTTATTTAATTTATTTAAATGATAAAATACTACATAATTGTATATAGAGAAATGCATAGTCCTTATGATTTATGTTTTATTTCTATTTTATTGATTTCTAATTTTCATGTACTGACAATGGAGCCTTTAAGAAAGTATTTTATAATGTATAAACGAATTGAGTTTTTGATTTATTTTAATTAAATTTTTATTTTTTAAATATATAGTAACACCCCGTGCATCGCACGGGAGTCACTCTAGTTATGAGTAATAACGGAACTTCGGACAAAGAATCTCAATACAAAGAATCTCAAAGAATAATATAGCATTGTAATGAGGCCGGCGCCTCACTTTCTCACCTCGTGCGGCCGCCCTCATCAGTCCTCAACTTCAAGAACAACTTATCCGCACCGGTGAGGCCGGTACGTCTCAACTATCAATCAGTGCGGCCAGCCTCCATCGTGTTGTTGCTGGTGATTTACTTTTCTAGTTGATTTACAAATCCTTGTCATATTAGAGTTAGTATTAAGATCTTCTTTTTTTAAAAAATACGACTTTTATCCTTTTTCTATTGTAACCCATATATATTCATAAGTTGATCAATAAGAAAATCAAGAAATATGAATAAAACCCTAGATTGATTTTCTACATGGTATCAGAGCCTCCATCATACACGAGTCTAAATCCATGGCCGGTGACGATACTGTCACGCCGCTTGGAGGCGGCAACAATACCAATACCAACAACAATCCTCCTAAAATCGAATACAATTCTCCTTTTTACCTTGGTCCTCAGGATAGGTCATTCGATTTCATTACTCCTACTCGCTTCAATGGTGAAAACTACGATGATTGGGCTATCGAAATGCAAACAGCTCTTGAAGCTCGTCGAAAATTTGGTTTTCTAGATAGTACACTTACTAAACCTGTTTCTCCCTGCACCATCTCTGATTGGAATACTATTCATGACATGTTGATTTCTTGGATCATGAATACTATCGACTCTGACGTTAAAAGCACTCTCTCCAAATTCAGAGATGCTAAACGTTTATGGGAATCTCTTAAAAGTCGATATATTGTGGTTGATGATCCACGTATTCAACAATTGAAGGCATCGATCGCTCGTTGTGAGCAAACTAAGGGCATGTCGGCAAGGTTCTAAAAAGCGCTAGGCGGCGGAGTCTGCCTAGCGCCCTGCATGACTAGGGTGAGAAATTAGACAAATTTTAAATATATTTCATAAAATTATATATATATCCAAAAAATAGTGCCACTTATTTTTATTATATGTCAAAAATAAATAATATTTTTTATACAAAATAAAAAATTTAATCCAATTTTGCAATTCGGGGACTATTTCTTATTATCAGCCCATGTCATATTAACCCATAGAAACATTTGAACAACACCGGCCCATTTCTTATTATCAGCCCATTTCTTTTCTTTTCTTTTTCTTATCATCAGCCCATTTAAAAAATAAAAACAAACAAAAATCCTACAAAACAAACGCCAATCTCTCTTTCTCTCTCTTCTCTACGATCTCTCTTCCTCTCTCTAACCGCAGACAAAAACCCAGCCAATCTCGTCGCCTTGAATCCCAACTCCCTCAATTGCAAAATCAAACCAAACCCTTCAATGCTTTGAGCATTTGAATGAAGGAGACGAAGTGGACGGCAGCGATGGCGACGGCTTCATCTTCTCCGACTCCGCCCCTCAACTCGCGGGTAGATTCACTCCCCTCTCTTTCTATCCTCTCCGGATTTATGATTTTTGATCTATTTCTGGTCTTAGGGTTTAAGTTTGTTTTGATTTTTCGAAATTTAATTCGTTTTCTTCGTGGCAATAAGACGTCCGCCCAGTCCGCCTAGGCTCCGCCTAGCTCCGCCCAGCTCCGCCTAGGCTCCGCCTAGCTCCGCCCAGCTCCGCCCACGCCTAATCTCCCCGCCTTGACGTTAATCGCGGCGCCCGGCCACCGCTTTGGGCAGCGCCTAGACAGGGCCGCTTTGAGGCCGCTTTTAGAACACCTTGCGCCGCTGGGTGCCGCTTTTTAGAACACTGCATGTCGGTGGTCACATATTTTGGCAAATTAACTAGCTTATAGGAAGAACTCCATAGTCATGAACCTTTACTCAATTGCACTTGCTGTAACAACTGCACGGCCTCTCAACAACAAGCGAAACGCAGAGAAACAGGCAAGCTTCATCAATTTTTTATGGGTCTAAATTTCGAGTATCATGCTAGTACTCACACCAATATTTTATCTATGGATCCCGATCATATAAATTGGTGGCTCAAGATGAACGGGTTCGTCTTGCTAAGACTGTTCTTGACGATGTGGTTAGTTTTGCTCTTCGTGCCGGTGGAGCTCATAGTCGTGGCAATCTTGATCGATCTCATCTCATATGCACTCATTGTAAGAAGACTGGTCATGACAATGCCTCATATTTTGAATTGAATGGATATCCGAATTGGTGGCTTGAACAACGCAACAAATCTAATTCGCATGGCGGTGGTCATTCATAATATGGCTAAGTCAGGGGTTCTTCTCGCAAAGAAGATCAGCAGCCTACGGCAGACTCGATCGCGTCCTGTTATCGCTTGGTGCAGCAGAGCTCAGGATCCTCTTCTGTTGATTCTCCTTCATCATTCACAGCTGAGCAATGGAAGGCTTTGGCAAGTCTTGTCGGTAATTCTCAAATTCTAAATGATCGCCTTCATGGTATGTTTGACGCAACTTCGTGGATAATTGATACACGTGCTTCAAATCATGTAACTGGAAATGCCTCGTGTCTTCTTAATACTCGGACTATACCGGCTTGTCCAGTCAGTTTACCTAATGGGCCTTCTGTATTAGCTCATATAGAGGGATTCGATCATCTGACGGACATTATTACCCTCTCTTATGTTCTCTTTATTCCAAACTTATGTTGTAACTTAATTTCAGTTTCATAACTTTTTGACAATATTCACTGCACTTTCCAATTTGACTCCTCTAAGTGTGTTATACAGGACTTGTCGAGGAACCTGGTTGGAATGGGTGTTAGTCGGGATGGACTCTACTACATTAGCGGCGCATCTTCAGCACATAACGTTTCAGTTACCGGATCATCTTCTTTGTTGGAGTTGTGGCATAATCGCTTGGGGTACCCTTCCGAGAAAGTAGTAAAGCTTCTTTCCTCAGTTAGTCGTACTCCAGGCAGTTTAAATAAACATTGCGACACTTGTTTTGTGCTAAACAATCTAGAGATAGTTTTCCTGTTAGTGATTATAAGTCCACTAGAATTTTTGAGAAAGTAAATTGTGATTTATGGGGTTCATACACTCATGCTTCTTTTTTTGGTGCACAGTATTTTTGAACTTTGGTGGATGATTATTCCCGAGCTGTCTGGGTTTATTTATTAGTTGATAAAACAGAAGTTTTTCGTATGTTTATGGCTTTTATTGCAATGGTAAAACGTCAGTTTTCTCAAAAGATTAATGTTGTCCAATCGAATAATTGTACCGAATTTAATTGCATGCTTGTTTATTTCTTTTCCTCTGGCATCCTTTTTCAAACTTCATGTGTTGGTACCCACAACAAAATGTAAGAGTAGAGTGGAAACATTGTCATATTATGAATGTTGCTAGAGCACTTAGGTTTCAGGCTCATTTACCTATTTTCTTTTGGGGTGAAGCTGTTCTCACTGCTACTCATTTGATTAACCGGACTTCTACACCCCTTTTAGGTAATAAGACTCTCTATGAGGTGTTGTTTGGAAAATTGTCTTTCTTTGACTCTCTTCGAGTTTTTGGTTCCATGTGTTATGCCCATAATCAGAAAGCCAAGGGAGATAAATTTGCTAGTCGTAGTCGAAAGTGCATTATTGTGGGCTATCTTCTAGGCAAAAAGGGATGGAAATTGTCCGATCCAGAGACAGAATTTTTTTTGTCTCCCGGGATGTGAAGTTTTTTAAGACCATTTTTCCTTACAGTGATTCAAATATAGTACCTCATGTCTCAGATTCTGTTGAGATCCTTAACAAAGAGGCTAATTTTGCTTTTATTGATTATCCGAATATGGAAGATATTTCCTCTGATTCTTTGCCAGTGGTACCTGAGGATGTCCCTGAGCCTGTTACTGAAGGGTCTACGGATATTGCTTCAGCGGCAGTATCATCTACTTCTACGACAGACTCCTCTCAAGCTGAGCCAGAAGCTTTAGGGAGGGGCATGCGTACGAAAGTTCCCTCTGCTCTTCTTCGAGACTACATTGCTCATACAGTTGCTCCTACAAGTTCATCCCCCGCGCACTCTACTCCAGTCGGTTCCTTTAGGCACTCCATATCCTATAGCTCACTATATAAATATTGACAGTTTTCTGTGAAATATCGTAACTTCCTTGCAGCTATTACCTTGGCTAAAGATCCTAGGTATTTTCGTGAGGCAATGTCACATGATGGGTGGAAGGAATCTATGGAGGATGAAATTCGTGCCTTGGAAGACAATGGCACATGGAATATGGTTCCTCGACCTTCTGGCAAGCGTGCTCTAGGTAGCCACTGGGTTTGTCGGATTAAATATAATTCTGATGGTGCTATTTAACGGCTTAAATATCGATTGGTAGTTCTCGGTAATCATCAGAAAGAAGGAATTGATTATACTGAAACTTTTGCTCTCGTGGCCAAAATGGTCACTGTTCGAGCCTTTCTTGCTATTGCTGCCTCGAAGAATTGGGAACTGCATCAAATGGATGTGCATAATGCTTTCCTGCGTGGTGATCTTCAGGAAGAGCTCTACATGAAACCTCCTCCGGGTTTCAATGCATCTTAGCCTAATATGGTTTGTCGTCTTCGTAAATCTCTTTATGGCCTGAAACAGGCCCCTCGTTGTTGGTTTGCTAAATTGGTGGCTTCCTTGAAACGCTATGGATTCTTATAGTCTTATTCTGATTATTCTCTTTTCACATTCACGAAGGGTACAATTCATATGAATATACTTGTGTATGTTGACGATCTTATTATTGCTGGGAACGATTTCGCTGCTTTACAGTCTTTCAAAAAGTACTTGAGTGAATGTTTCAAGATGAAAGATCTTGGCTCCCTAAAGTATTTCTTGGATATTGAGGTTGCTCGCAGCTCCTCTGAACTATTCTTGTGCAACGTAAGTATACCTTAGATATTATATTCGAGGTTGGGCTATTGGGTGCAAAGCCATCCGGTTTTCCTATTTAACCAAATCATAAACTTGGTCTAGCCACGGGTTATCATTTGGATGACCCAGAACGCTATAGACGGTTGGTTGGCTGTCACATTAACTTAGCAGTCACCCGACCGGATTTGGCATATTCTTTACATATTCTATCTCAATTTATAAAGGAACCTCGCATGGAACATTGGGATGCAGCATTAAGGGTTGTGTGTTATCTCAAAATCACACCTGGTCAGGGTATTCTACTTCAGGCTGATAGTGAGCTCACGCTACAGGGATGGTGTGACTCGGACTGGGCAGCTTGTCCTGTTACTAGACGCTCTCTTTCTGGGTGGCTTGTGTTTCTTGGTCATTCCCCAATATCTTGAAAGACGAAGAAACAATCTACATTGTCTCGTTCCTCTGCCGATGCCGAATAACATTCTATGGCGGCCCTTACTTGTGAAGAAGTGGTTGAAAGGATTACTGTTTAGCTTAGGTGTTCATCATCCCAAGGCGATTAATATCTTTTGCGATAGCCAGCCGGCTCTACATATTGCTAAGAATAATATATTTCATGAACGAACAAAGCACATTGAAATAGATTGCCATTTTGTTCGTGATGCT
Organism: Adenophora triphylla var. japonica; assembly: GCA_022495995.1. Lineage (NCBI taxonomy): Eukaryota > Viridiplantae > Streptophyta > Magnoliopsida > Asterales > Campanulaceae > Adenophora > Adenophora triphylla. The sequence goes on along the minus strand of JAFEMH010008044.1, from coordinate 54,873 downwards.
ATTTCTGATGGCCTTATCTCTCCTTCTTATGTTCCTACCAAAACATAGTTGGCGAATATTTTTACTAAAGCACTTGAAAAGCAACAATTTGATTTGCTCATTAGCAAGTTGGGCATTCTTAATTCCCATGCTCAACTTGAGGGAGGGTGTGAACAAAAGATTATTATGAGTAATAACGCAACAACAACTTCAAAGAACAAGAAGAATCTCAAAGAACAACTACGCCGGTGAGGTTGGCGCCTCACTTCACTGTGCGCCCGCCTCACTTCTCATCGCGCCCGCTCATCAGGCAACTCAAGAACAACTTATCACAGCTGAGGCTGGCGCCTCAACTCTCACCAGGCGGCCGCCTCACTGTGTTGTTGCTGATGATTTACTTTCCTAGTTGGTTTACAAATCCTTGTTATATTAGAGTTAGTATTAGGATCTTCCTTTTTTTAAAATAGGATTTTTTTTTTCCTTTTTTTATTGTAACTCATATATATTCATAAGTTGATCAATAAGAAAATCAAGAAATATGAATAAAACCCTAAATTGATTTTCTACATACATACGGTATTAATAATTTTTAGTAATATATGTACATGAAATTTTTTAATAATCTTACTATATAACTCATGACTATAAGTATGAGTAAGAAGAACTTGATAACATAAGACTTAGCAACTTCTCTAAAAATAACACTTATTTTAGAGATATTTTTTAATAAATACATTTTCTATATTTTTATGAGAAAATTGCAATTTGGATACCTATGATTGTGTAATTTTTGAAATTTGATTCTTTAACACTGAGAAGTTGCAATTTTGATTTCTATCATTGACATTTTATTGCTAATTGATGTAAAAACTAACAAAATATTAGTTTTTTGACGAAATCTAAGTGCATCATATACTTAAATTTTAAAGATTCATATATACGTGTCATTTCACATTCATTCAACCCCACCATCACTGACCACAAGCACTATTAGCACTACTGTCACCACTACTCACTGATTTATGTGTTTTTTTAACTTAATTTATAATTTTGAATCTTTTTTTTTTCATTGACTAAGAGCTATGAAGCTACATCATTTTGATGTTAAGAGCAATTAAATCCCTTTTCCCTTGTGAAATGATTAGCATGCGCATTAAAAAAATATTTGCATGGCACATAACTTTAATTTCGTGAAAAAACTAATAATTTGTTAGTTTTTACATCAATTTGCAACAAAATGTCAACGTTAGAAATCGACTTGCAACTTTTTCAATGTTGAAAATCAAATTGCAAAATGAATATAAATATAGGTAACCGAATTGCAATTTGTCTTATTCCTATTATCAATGTCATATTTTTTTAGTATAATTCATCATAATTAGTTTATTAAAAATATTATTGATAGATTGCTAAGTATTTTATTAATAACAACATTAAATTATACAAAGATAATTAATTAACATAAATGTTTACTTAAAATTTACAGCATTGCCCATGTGACCAATAGTAAATGAAATTGAAGGAATAAAAGTAATGTATAAATAAATAAAATATTAACATATTTAATCATTTATTAGAAAGATAGGGAAGAAGTAGTAACAAAATCCTACTGCTCACTACATCACTCACACGTGTGGTGGGAAAGTGAAGTGAATTGAAACGTAACAGCAACAGTAACAGTAACAGTTTCTCTCTCTCTCTCTCTCTCTCTTTCAGGAGAAGGAGTGATGAGTTAAGAAGAGAGTTGTAGGGTAGGGTTGGAAGGTTTCATAGACTGTCTATGTCACTTAACACTTGACAGGAAATAGTCCAAATGTGATGTCTCCCTGGCCATGTTTTGGGTTTGTAAACCTCCCCTCTCTCCCCTACTACATTACCCAAATTTTTTTTCCCATGGGTTTTATACAAAGTTTTAATTGCTCCCAAATATGTGAGCTTTTTGGATTATTACTCTTTTTAAAAAAAAAAAAAAAAAACACCAATTTCATTAATAAAAAATATGAGAAATTTTATGAATTCGTACAATCATGAAAAATATGTCCCCCGCAATAAAGATTTTAATACATTTCGAATTATAATGTTTAAACCTTAATAAGCTCTCCATCAAATATCGTTGTAAATAATGATCTGCAACACCCAAATAACTTTTCAAGCAATACATGGACATGACTCATTTCATAACCTATGCCCCCATTTGCTCTATTACTTTACTTCATTCGTTCTGCTTAATTAGCCAAAATTTTATTTTTTTGGCCTTTCATTGTAAATTAGAAAATCCCTAAATAGAAATGTGTGTATATTTGGAAATTAGTAAATTCATTTCTAATAATCGAAATAATTATTCCACTAATTATTCTCTACTCCATTAACAAAATATATTTCAATTTTCATATTAATTTACAACATCTTAATATTTTACTCCCTCTATCCCATAATATTTACTCCCTTTGTCCCACTTCAAAGAGCCCACTTTTCTTTTTGAGACGTCTCATTTTAAAGAGCCCATTTCATAAATGGAAATATGTAGACAATATTTCGGACATTTATACCCTCATAATGTTTTTATATTTACAAAAAAATTATTTATTATACACTTATAATGTTAACATATTTACAAAAAAAAAAATCATTCATTAACTTACTATTCCTCTCACTCATTCTCTCTACTATTAAATATTTTTAACTTGTATATTCTCTCTCCTCTAATTTTCTATCCACTTTCACTTCTTTATTCATTTTCTTTTATAAAAAATTAAAAATCGTGAAATATTACCATGGGCTCTTTGAAGTAGGACGGGGAAGGATTATTTAAGGAGCTCAAAATCCTTAAGTACTTGTCACTTTACTATTATGAATCTTTATCATTGTTTGCCGAGTATACATTATTAATTATTATGAAAAATTAATATAATCTACTTAAATTACCTAGATAATTAATAATTTTAAGAGTAATCAACAAAAAATAATGAATAATTTTTGTGTGATTGAAGCATTGGAAACAAGTTGTAGGTGGTCGAGATGCACCTACATCTATGAAGGTCATCAACTCGATTGCAAGTGGATTTATAAGATCAAATATCGTCCAAATCGAACGGTATATAAAGCGTTCCGAATATACTTGCAGCAAAATAGCAAAATGCGTAGTTTGAAAGTCAATACTCCCTCCGTCCCACTTCACTTGACACTAATTTTCATTTTGGTTCGTCCCACCTCACTTGACACTGCCCAAAATGAAAAGTTTTTACACTCACAACACCAATCAAATCACTATTCTCTCCACTCATTCTCTCTCCTACTTTACCTTTTCTACTCACAACATTTTCTTTAATTAATTATCTCTCTTACTTTTTCTTAGTTATCGTGCCCACCTCTTTGATGCCAACTGAACCGGGACGGAGGAAGTATATATATATATGGGCTTCTTTGACAATCATCAAAGTAATTGGTTTGAGAAAGTTTCCTTAGCCATCCTCAATTTTGATTTTGATTCGTTACATGTCAATTATTCCTTTGTTTTTTGCAATGTTTTTGTATGCAATTGTAATTTATACAAAAAAATATAAATTGTAATAAATAAATTTGTAATTCAATCTTATGCAGGTTCTAAAAGATTACGTCTAAGGGTGTCTAGGTCCCGTCTAGGCGCTAGGTCTCTCTCCGACGCTTAGTTCTAAATCCCGCCTAAATTCCGACTAATTTCGACTAATTTTAACTAATTCTCACCTAAACGCTAGACCCAACTCCACCGCCTAACATCCGTCTAACACTCTTTAAAACCTTGATCTTATTTCATGCAAAAGATGGTAAATAAATTGAAGTGGGATAGTGGAGTAATATTTTATGGCAGAGGAGAAAACCCAATGGCAGACGTTAACATTAAATATGGAGGTGGCAGTGTAACAGGAATGTACTACATTTTCAGTGAACTGCAATCAAACCCCACATTGGCCAATACCTTTCAGCACCTCTCACTTCATCTTAACTAAAATATTTACTCCCTCAGTCCCACAATAATTCATAAAAAGATCTTTTTTAGGCATTTTACAATAATTTGTAATTTCTAAAAATAATTCATAAAAAGATCTTTTTTAGGCATTTTACAATAATTTGTAATTTCTAAAAATGGAAATAGGATCCACTTTTCTCTACTCACAACACTTTTCAAATTTATTATTCTCTCCACTCATTCTCTCTTCTATTTTACTTTTACACTCACAACACATTACCTTTATCACCTTTTACATTAATTTCCGTACCGACATAAAAAGTGCGTAAAATTGTGGGACGAAGGGAGTATATTTTTTATTATTATTATGCATAAAAATAATTTTAAAAAAATACTCTTCTCAAATACTCTTTTCGTCTTGATTTAATATTTTTATTTTGACTTTTACGTAAAAATAAAAAAAAAAATTATGAACATGAAAAGTAAAGTAAAAGAGAGAAAGCGGATAGAGAATTTTTGTTATGAAAATGATAAGTGGATTATATAATCCATTTTAAAAATAAATTAAACTAAAAATTTTAAATCAAAACAAATTAAAAAGAAATACTCCCTCCGTCCCATGATAATAAGGAAAATTTCCTTTTTGGGCGTCCCACAATAATATATAACTTTCCTAAAATGGAAAGGAATCTTTACTATTCCCTCCACTCATTCTCTCTCCTACATTATTTTAATACTCACATCACCATTATAATTTACTATTCTCTCCACTCATTCTCTCTCCTATTTTATTTCCACACTCACAACACTTTCAATATAATATTTCCTCCTTAATTTTTCTCGAAAACCCAAAAGTCCCTAAAATTGTGGGACGGAGGGAGTATAAGAATTTTAAATTGAGGTAGTAATAATTTAATAATTAGAAAATCCAAAGAATGAAAGAAAGAGGATATAGATGGAGCCGTTAGTTAGATTACGGCCACGTTTATTTGAAAATGTTACAGAGGATGAGGGGTCCAAACTAAGCAGAAAAGAAATGGAGGTAGGCATATTTTTCTTTGTACTGATATTACTTTTTAATACTATCATTCATCCGTGTGCATGCATGTTATGTTACTGACATACTCCTTGGATTCGGCTAAAATTTCAATGCTCATCAGTAATACGCAGTACTTATTATATATTTTTATTTTTTTTATATAATACTTTTTATTTGTTTTATAAACTATCTCAATTGTTAGCATAATTTTACAAATTTATTAAAAACAATGCAAAATGACTTGGTAATATCAAAAACGTTCGTAATATCTCAAATCCACGATAGATTGTATTGTTTATGATTGAATAGACTTAAAAAAAATAACAAACACGTAAACTAAACAGGAACTTCACCGGCGAATGCCCTCCGACGTGATAGTAATTATTTGTGTTTATAAAGAAAAATCAATTGACAAGAATTATATTCAAAAGATGTGGTACCAAAATAATGTGAATTATAACTTGTATATATAGGCATAGTATTGTAGAATTAATGTTGAATAGGAATTCGTGTGATAGGTGGTTATAATACTATGAGAACTATAACTATTCAATTTCCTTATTTTAGTAGAATTAGGCAACATAACACGTGTGCCTTGTAGGCATGCTACTCGGCATGTGTTGCTTGGTCGGCTTTACTTGACACCGAGAAAGAGAGAAGTAAGGATATGGAAAACCATTTCCTTTTATTATATGAAGACCGAGAAGGGAGCTCCTCGTACTTGGATGAGACCTTGATCAGTCTTGTTGAATGATTTGCTCTGCATGTGAGATGATGCCTGATCGAAATGTATAATTGTTGTGTCTTAAGTCATTATTCGTTGTTCTATTTCTAGGTCGACATAGTGGGAATGACGAGTAAACAAGACGAGCAAAGGTAGGGAAAGTCCACTCCATTTGCCATAATTGAGACTTGTATGGATAATATTTTGGGCCAAATCAATTTGGCTTTGCTCGGCCCAATTCACGTTCGTACCTCGGTTTATACCGTTCAGTGGCCCCCAACTTTCTAGCTCGGCTATGTCGAGTAGGAAGTGGTGCTCTACCTCGGCTTAAACAAATACGAAAGGACTCTTACGTGTCATAAGACGTTTCATTATCCTTCGATTAAATTGACAATGATGGGTGCGTATATCGAGGTCTGACATTCGCCTTGGGAACCCTCTATAACATTAATTGCTAGGGAGAGACTACGCTTTTATCCGATTTTTGACTCATACCCATTTTTAGATTTGGGTATAAAAATAAAAACCTCTTTCCTTTCTACTCTTTTATTGCCCTTTGCAGTTGAGAGATAAACTATAAGCTTCAAATCGCCAGTTTGTTCTTGATTTCTTGGTTAATTTGTGCTTAATCTGTTAGTGCGTTTCTACATCAATCCTTCGATTAAGGTATAAATCTTCTCCCTCTTCTCTATTTTCTACATTTTACTTCGTAATTTCTGGGATTTGGTATTGTTCTTGGTGGATTTGTTCAAAACCGCCATTGTTGTTCTTGAAGCTTTTCTTGAAAAATTTCTTGAGTGATTTCATGAACCAATCTTGTACTCTTCTCGTTCGTAGCCATGGCCCGTACTTGGAGAAGCAACCCAAACGCATTGTATTGTTACCACACCCAGAATCTTAGGATTTATCAGAGAATCGATGGGCTATGGATGATGTTGAGTTTGAACGAGATAGGAGAGATTTTGACGAGGTACCAATCTCCTATAACGGACGTCGGTTATCCTAGTCAGTTTAGGATAGACGGACTTGATGTGAAATGTGAGGACCCCGACCCGGAACCTACACGTGTTCCGAGTTGGAGCGCCCTCAAACTAACCCGAAAATACTAAACTTTTAAAACTTTACTTGACTTTCAAACATAAACATTAATAATATAACATTTCAAACTAACTCCACTCTACTCCACATCGGAGGAGGAGATAACTAACTTTGAAAAGTAACAACCTGTTTTAATTACAAAGACTTTAGTTATAACGTACAAACTAAGTTTTATACTCATAAACTCCATAAAGGAATTATACCAAAATATATTCTTTACACCAACCTATACGTACCCTGACAAATCCCAAAATACCACGTACCAACTCCTTTCCGTCCTCACTTGGCCGGTCCGCCTGTCTCAGGATCTAAAACAAAGAAAGGGAGAGAGGGTGAGAATAAATCTCAATGAGCTATTATGATATGCAGCAAGATGCCAAACAAAGTGCAACACATAGCATGGTAGCACATAACACACTAGGAAAGCGGTAAACACATTCCGTTACCTTGGTTTACCTTTCCCGTTCCGAACAATAAGTCGTATAACCGCTGGGTATCAATACTCCACTACATCCGCGAATGCATATTCACCGTATCCCATACCATGTAACCGAGACAGTTATGCTTATAACTCATCTCCGTGAACTGCTTAGGCATATTCACATCTTATAAAACCCGTTTTCGTGTGAAAATATAAGACACGCATTCCTATGAACCGACCGCACATATCCATGTAAGCCGAACCCCGGGCCTCTGTGGCCGCAGAGGGGAGAGGTCACAGGTAATGATGAATCTTCAATCACTTAGAGAACAAATCAATAACTGATTGAAATCCATTATACCCCCATTCACATAAAAATATCAACACGTTCAAGCACATAATAGATACTTGAAATATGATCCACAAACGGGATAGCAATATAACCACATGGTAAAATATACTCATGCCAATCAATGCCATAATGCAACATTTAAGTAATACACTATGCATAGTATCATCAACAAATATGAATGATAACAAATAAATTCACAAATGGAATAACCATACAACTACATAGTAAACATATCCACACATTGGGATAACATAACAACTTGTCAAATATTCCACACTTGGGGAGCCACATAACACTTGCCAAATAATCCACAAAGGGGATAAACAATATAGTCACATGGTAAAATAGAATATCTGGAAATGATCATTACATATTTAGTTTATAAAACCAATTCCATTTGAGAGATCACCTAAAAATACTCAATTTGGACTCTTGAACCATCCAATTTCGAGTCCGTATGAATTAACTATGATTTATTCAATTTCCACTCAACTTCTAACGTACAATACTACCTGCTGTAACCAAATCAGATTTTTGGGACATAAGGATAACTTCTTTAGCTATGAAACCATCACATTCAGAAAGTACTCAGAAAAACACCCAATTTAGACCCAAGAACCATCCAATTCCGATTTAATATGATTAAGTTATGACCATCACAAGATTGCTAAACGAATTCTCGGTTCCGTAATTGAAGTTAGGATTTCTGGGGTCTTGGGCGACTGCCCAAACCTCTTGGGCGACCGCCCAAGAGGGTTTTCAAGGAAATGTGAGTTTACTGCCAGCATGGGCGGCCGCTCAGCCCCCTCGGGCGACCGCCCAAGCCTCCTCGCCACCCAAACTTAGGTTTTTCACCCCTTTAACCCTAGTTCTTCCTTCCCTCTACCATTGATTATTCAAGAACACCCAAGAACACCTTCATTTCACCAAATCCCAAACAAACATGTAAACTTCAAAACCAAGTAACCCTAGATTATTTATCACTACTATTTCTACCCATTTCAACCCTTTTAACTCATCTTCATTGAACCCTAACTTCAACAATTTCAAATTCTATCCATTCCTTAAAAATTTAAATCAACTCCCATGAACCACTATCGTTTTAAGCCATTAATCCATTTTCTAACTCCAAGAAGATTTCCAAAGCATATAATAACAATCACAACACTAAGAACAACAATAGATAGATTATGAGCACATAGATGAAAGGAGGTCATAACAACTCACCTTTGGGATTGAAATGGAAGGTTGATCTATTTAGCTAGATGAGTTCCTCTAGGCGATCCAACTTCAAAGGTGCTCTTGGACTTGAATTTGGTGAAGAAATTCTTGGCTTCAAGGTTTGGAACTTGGGGCTTCCATGGAGGTTCTCTCTAATTCTCTAGGTTGAAGATGAATGAGAAATGAGGGAGAAGGGAGGGGTAGTAAGAGGAGGTGATGGGAAGAGGACACTTGGCAAGGCATGGAAGAGTAAGAAAGTTGGCCCCTCCTACAACTTAATCCAAGGCTTTCACCCTACTCCCATTAATTTAAAATAAACCTTATCCCATTAATTCATCCTACTCATTTAACCTCCCCACATATTTATCTATTTATTAAATTTCCATTTTGTATCATTTTCCTTAGTTTCTTTATTTAATGTCCAATAAATTCTTATAAGCTCCTTAATTTACTTTTCACCCAATTTATCCTAACTCAAGAATTTAAAGATAAAATTGAACACATAAAGTCAACATAATATTAAAAGCATATAATTAAATATTAAAAATTGAGTGCCTAGGGTTGGGGTCGTCACACTCACTCCCTTAAAGAAAATTCGACCCGAATTTTAAAAAGACTTATCTTAATGATAAATTAAAGAAGATAACCTTTCCCCACAATCAAATTACACTTCCAAATAGTTTTCTCAAAGTATTATTATTATACCCATTTTCCACAACCCTAATACTCTCAAAGTTTAATTTCGGACTTACGATTTTAGTAACTCTCAACCATTCCCTCACATAAACCAAACCCGTTAAATCATCATTAGTTGAAGAACTCCGCACACATGAGGAATTTTAAGGACAACTTTCCCATACAATACTTCATACAATACCACTTAATACAGGACTGAAAACCACTAATATACGCAATCTCATCAAGGTTAAATAACTTCTCAAGTTGAAACGAAATCCATCACACAACACGCAATTTATTCTCAAGAATTTGGATGGTCTTCTTTGTCTCGTCCATCCGTTCGAGGAAGAAACGCACCACCGAAACTTGACTTGGAACTCAAAACCTTGCACCCGCTTTCCAAAACACAATGAATCCTCGATCCCGATCTCGGTAAAATGTTGATTGGTTTTCCACGAAATCATTCAATCTCCCGCATTCACAATGTTTTAATTTCCCCTCGAATACTTCGTTAATATAAGTTGAAAGTAAACCGACTTGATCTATTCATCCACTATCACTCCAACACACCCAACCTTATCGACGTTGAAAGTAGTACAGCTTACAAAATTCCATCGCACCGTCTTCCCATTCGAATCTTCTAACTCTTCTTCAAGTCTTCGATACTTCTTCAAACTTTTCCGATGAGTCGCAATTCTAGGTTTACGGTCTTCCTCTAAAACCGGTATTCTAATCTCTTACAAAGAATGATACACACTCCGAGTTGAGGGTTAAATTTTCATCCCAATTAGATACAAAATCCTTGGTCTCCCAGTCTTGAAACTAGCCGATAATCCTCTTAACTTCTGAATCATGGTTGAACTTCCTCTAAGGTCTCCACACTATAAGTATAACTTGAATTTTCGCAAAATATCTCACCATGCAACTCAAAGGATATACTTGTTGACACATAAGCCTTTCGGCTAATCGCAATCGCAATCACAATAACTTTTCCGGTAACAAGATATAACCTCATTTAAGTCTTTCTAATAATTTCCACCTCGACTCGCTTATTGTTAAATTCCTTTCGAACCAACAAATACTTTAAACTTTCATGATCGTTAACACATCTCAAATTTGGTTGCAACTAGTTAAAAATTCCGCTAGTAAAACGCAATATAATCTCAGTTACTTACAAGTTGAAAATAAGAAGATTCTGCTCCGCCCGATTCACTTCCTCTAAACATAAGTTATCACTTTCCCATTTCGCATCATATCACAAATTAGCCTTCCATTGATACACAATTAAAAGCGTCAAGTTCTCGCATTCATTACTCAATAAGGATCATATCTACAATGACCTATTCTTCCTCTCTACTATACGATTCACCCTTATTGCATTCTACATCCAGGATACCTCTTCCAAAGTTAACTCTATCAACAATAATACAATTCTCAAGAATCTAATGACACTCCCTTGGTAGCACCCCTTTCAATCCTAAAACTATGGACTCATTACGGCAATATTCCAAAGCCAACTTACAATTATTAAACTTCACACATAAATTCTTCCTATTGGAAAATAGATAACACAATTCACAATTAATTTTCATGATATTCTCAACGTCAAGTAAACAAGGATGTCACCACTAATAATTTCCACTAGCTATCAAGATAAGGATAGAACTCTACTCCTTATAACCACAACAAAAATCGAGACCATTCTATAGGGTGCTTTTGATATAGGTATTTAACCGGACACTACATCAATACGTGATTCCACTTCCCAACCGAAAGTCATATAATACTTTGCTGAAAGCATACTTACTATTTTCCTAATTAGCACATAACATTTTTCGAAGACTTCTTACCTAAGTCTACCACATTTCAATTAAGCTTCACACTTCTTAACCAAAATTTTCAATCTTTAAGGCATATCTAACAAGGATACCACATAAAGGCTTATTTGCATCTAATACCATATAGACCAATTAAGCATAGTAAAAAAAGACTCGCTTCATACGACAAGCCTATCACCGCCCGACCACTACTTACCATTCTAGGCCAGTATATATCAAAATCACACATTGGTAATCATACCAAATCAACTAGCAATACATGCTCAGTTATAACCACGTCACACTAGTGGTAAACCAAATAATATTCGAGGTATTCTCTCATAAGAGTAGAAATCTCTAACACATAAAACACATCTTAAGCAATGTATGCCACATGAAACAAAATGCAATGTCACACGTGCATGAGATGAACCGGGATCTATAAAGTATGACCCCTACTTCGAGACAGTATATTACCTCTAAAGGTAGCCGAGGGATCCATCCCTCCAAAACTCAAAACAAGTATTCGACTTTAAACGTTACCTTTTGGATTCCCTTCATTGTTCCTTTTTATTCCTCCTTTAGGCCCCCTATGTCCGGTACTCCAAAGCTAACCTTCGATGAAATATAGGACAATTCTTCTTGTAGTGTCCCATTTCTCCACAATTCAAACATTTCCTTGCTTACTCCAACACTTGTCTTCGTAATGACCCATCTTCTTGCAATATCCACATATAATCCTTACCTCGACCCGAAGTCGGATGATTTGTCTCGAGCCGCCACTTTTTCTCCTCTTGCTAACTCCGGTGCCGATCCTTTCGATGCCCTCTATTATATCCGTAACCTTGGCCTTGAAACTTCGCTTACTTCCACTTCCACCCTCGTATTTACCCCGGTGCTCGTCAATATCATTCTCTATTCGGTAGGCTTTATTCACCGCCGTCCGAAAATCTGAAGCCGCGTGCGTCAATAATCAAGCTTTCCTCGAACTTCTAGTCTTAATCCTTCACAAATCGATATATCCGTCTCTCTTCTTCCGGTACTCAAATGTGGACAATAGCGAGCTAGCTCCGTAAACCTTGCCGAATACCGCGCCACTGGGCCATTGCTCCTTGCTCTAATTTCAAAAACTCAACTTCCTTCTTATCTCTTGTAACTATTGGAATGAAATGATCTCGAAATTTACGCGTAAAGTTCTCCTGTGTCTGCGGTGTAAGGTTTCGATCCCACCCGTCCCTTCACTACTTGCCACCAATGCTTCAGCAGTCCCTCTAACTTGAAGATCAAGCGCATCTCACTTTTTTTCTCGCATCCGTGCTCTCCATCGCTGCGAAAATCTTATTCATACTTTCAAGCCATCTCTCGCCTTTCACCGGATCCGGATCTCCACTAAAACTTGGAGGTGTCATCTTAACGAACTTTTCCAAACCATGCCCATGTCTTGCCTCCTTGATGCTTCCTTTGTGCTTGCCCTTGTGTTGTCATATTTTGCAAAAATCCTCGAAACATGTTCATCGCCTCAACATTCGGATTTCCATCACCCCGCCTTACCAACATTGCCCGTAACTCCGATGCCGATCATCCTCATTTTCGCCATCAATAAACTCCCCGCAACAAACACTCGACGTAATTTATCACACACTCTCACTCGCCTAGACTCTACCCGAGAACTCTAACCGAGCTCGATACCAACCGTGAGGACCCCGACCCGGAACCTACACGTGTTCCGAGTTGGAGCGCCTCAAACTAACCCGAAAATACTAAACTTTTTAAAACTTTACTTGACTTTCAAACATAAACATTAATAATATAACATTTCAAACTAACTCCACTCTACTCCACATCGGAGGAGGAGATAACTAACTTTGAAAAGTAACAACCTCGTTTTAATTACAAAGACTTTAGTTATAACGTACAAACTAAGTTTTATACTCATAAACTCCATAAAGGAATTATACCAAAATATATTCTTTACACCAACCTATACGTACTCGACAAATCCCAAAATACCACGTACCAACTCCTTTCCGTCCTCACTTGGCCGGTCCGCCTCGTCTCGTGATCTAAAACAAGAAAGGGAGAGGGGTGAGAATAAATCTCAATGAGCTATTATGATATGCAAAGAAGATGCCAAACAAAGTGCAACACATAGCATGGTAGCACATAACACACTAGGAAAGCGGTAAACACATTCCGTTACCTTGGTTTACTCTTTCCCGTCTCGAACAATAAGTCGTATAACTGTGGGTATCAATACTCCACTACATCCGTGAATGCATATTCACCAGATCCCATACCATGTAACCGAGACAGCTTATGCTTATAACTCATCTCCGTGAACCGCTTAGGCATATTCACATCTTATAAAACCCGTTTTCCAGGGAAAATATAAGACATCGCATTCCTATGAACCGATCGCACATATCCATGTAAGCCGAACCCCGCCCGTGGCCGCAGAGGGGAGAGGTCATGTATGATGAATCTTCAATCACTTAGAGAACAAATCAATAACCGATTGAAATCCATTATACCCCCATTCACATAAAATATCAACACGTTCAAGCACATAATAGATACTTGAAATATGATCCACAAACGGGATAGCAATATAACCACATGGTAAAATATACTCATGCCAATCAATGCCTTAATGCAACATTTAAGTAATACACTATGCATAGTATCATCAACAAATATGAATGATAACAAATAAATTCACAAATGGAATAACCATACAACTACATAGTAAACATATCCACACATTGGGATAACATAACAACTTGTCAAATATTCCACACTTGGGGAGCCACATAACACTTGCCAAATAATCCACAAAGGGGATAAACAATATAGTCACATGGTAAAATAGAATATCTGGAAATGATCATTACATATTTAGTTTATAAACCAATTCCATTTGAGAGATCACCTAAAAATACTCAATTTGGACTCTTGAACCATCCAATTTCGAGTCCGTATGAATTAACTATGATTTATTCAATTTCCACTCAACTTCTAACGTACAATACTACCTGCTGTAACCAAATCAGATTTTTGGGACATAAGGATAACTTCTTTAGCTATGAAACCATCACATTCAGAAAGTACTCAGAAAAACACCCAATTTAGACCCAAGAACCATCCAATTCCGATTTAATATGATTAAGTTATGACCATCACAAGATTGCTAAACGAATTCTGGTTCAGAATTGAAGTTAGGATTTCTGGGGTCTTGGGCGACCGCCCAAACCTCTTGGGCGACCGCCCAAGAGGGTTTTCAAGGAAATGTGAGTTTCTGCCAGCATGGGCGGCCGCTCAGCCCCTTGGGCGACCGCCCAAGCCTCCCCGCCAGCCTCAAACTTAGGTTTTTAACCCCTTTAACCCTAGTTCTTCCTTCCCTCTACCATTGATTATTCAAGAACACCCAAGAACACCTTCATTTCACCAAATCCCAAACAAACATGTAAACTTCAAAACCAAGTAACCCTAGATTATTTATCACTACTATTTCTACCCATTTCAACCCTTTTAACTCATCTTCATTGAACCCTAACTTCAACAATTTCAAATTCTATCCATTCCTTAAAAATTTAAATCAACTCCCATGAACCACTATCTTTTTAAGCCATTAATCCATTTTCTAACTCCAAGAAGATTTCCAAAGCATATAATAACAATCACAACACTAAGAACAACAATAGATAGATTATGAAAGCACATAGATGAAAGGAGGTCATAACAACTCACCTTTTGGGATTGAAATGGAAGGTTGATCTATTTAGCTAGATGAGTTCCTCTAGGCGATCCAACTTCAAAGGTGCTCTTGGACTTGAATTTGGTGAAGAAATTCTTGGCTTCAAGGTTTGGAACTTGGGGCTTCCATGGAGGTTCTCTCTAATTCTCTAGGTTGAAGATGAATGAGAAATGAGGGAGAAGGGAGGGGTAGTAAGAGGAGGTGATGGGAAGAGGACACTTGGCAAGGCATGGAAGAGTAAGAAAGTTGGCCCCTCCTACAACTTAATCCAAGGCTTTCACCCTACTCCCATTAATTTAAAATAAACCTTATCCCATTAATTCATCCTACTCATTTAACCTCCCCACATATTTATCTATTTATTAAATTTCCATTTTGTATCATTTTCCTTAGTTTCTTTATTTAATGTCCAATAAATTCTTATAAGCTCCTTAATTTACTTTTCACCCAATTTATCCTAACTCAAGAATTTAAAGATAAAATTGAACACATAAAGTCAACATAATATTAAAAGCATATAATTAAATATTAAAAATTGAGTGCCTAGGGTTGGGGTCGTCACATGAAATCTCCCAACGTTGTGCTATTCCATGGTTGGACCGATATTATTGACCATATCAACCTTTATTATTTGAAGTCTGACCATTTGTAGCGTCCTCTATTGTTGGGTAAGGATCCGGGTGGAATAACCACGTCATTAGGGTGGAGAGCCAACAAGGTTGGGAGTTTCCCTCTCCCTCGGAATGCCCACGTGTACCCGAGCCGGTATGGAGGCCTGAGTGGAGTGCCTAATTGATTGAGAGACTGAGGGAGTTTGCCGAGGTAGGCACTCTGTGTTAGTACACTTTGGAGACCGATCAGAGATATTACATGCAGGCCAGCATCATGCCATAGCCTTTGGACGGGCTGATGCCTCTCACCCCCGTCACAAGGGGTAATGGTTTCCAGATTGGAGGGTGCATCCAGGCCTTGTTTTTCACGATGAGTGCGACGTTTACAAACTCTACGAGGACAGATGCCTTGTCGAGGATGGCATCTCCGGCTGTAAATTTCTTTCTTTCCCGTCTTTCATACTTGCATAATTTTTATCTTGCTTATGTCCCTGCTTGTCATTGTATTAATATGTCTTCCTCGTCTTTGCAGATCTAACAAAGGAGTAAACTAAGAAAATGGAAGAGGAGATTCTGGACCCTCAAACTTTTATTAAGCTTAAAAGGAGGACTTATCGGTCCTCAGCCTAAAATAAGAGGCGTTCTAACGCCGTGGAAAGACATGCCGTCTTGGCCACGAAGGAAGTTGGGGCTCTGCCCTTTAAGCCGGTGGGGGCGCTGAAGCTTCTACTGAGTAAGGAAATGACGGGCAAGGGGCCCAGACTAAAGAGAGACAAAGTTCCCAAATCCTAACTCCTGATGTTGAGGAGGCAATGAGACAAGCTGGTCTTACTGAGATCGTGGAGTCTGAAGCCGGTGAGAGAATTTCTGCCCAAAAACGACCAAGGGTGACAGTGTGTAGGAGGAACCTCCCTCCAAGAAAACTGTTGGATCTTCCTCCAAGGAGGTCACTGCCCGGCACGTGAAAACGTATTCTGAAGCCAAGCAGGTGGACAATGAGTTAGCCGTCTACCCAAAAATTAGGGGTTTGGAGGTGCTGGCCTGGAAGGGCCCCAAGCTCAGGCTAGGCCAGAGTGTAGTCCATCATGCAATGGACTAGGACTTGCTCGAACATTTTATTGAGGCAAGCTGACTAGGGAGCACCTGGCCAATAGGAAAGTCCTCCTTCTAAGCGAGCTAAGCTTATCATCATAACTTTCTTTTTCTTCTCGATTTTATCATACATGTGATTTTTTTTGCTAATGCTGATGTTTTTCTTTGTTTGTGTAGCTTGCAACTGTGACTTCCTAGGCCATCAGGAGCAAGGCAGCTGATGATTTGGAGTAACGCTTTGATCGTCAGATTGAGAAAAATAAGGCCAACCTGGCCAAGGCAGTTGAACTGATCAAGTCCCTCATGAAGGAGATTGATGAGCAGAAGGTGGCCAAGTCAGAGGCCAAGAGATCAGAGAGGGCGGCCAAGGCGGCTCAAGCTAAGGCCGAGGAAGCCAACAAGGCCGGGAAAGCTGAGATTGAGAAGCTCGTGGCTGAGCTTAAGGCAAATACCGAGTAGGTTGATGCCCGATATAAACAGTTGGATGCTAGCTTGTCCATACAAATTGCAGAGGCTATCTCTCAATTTAAGGTCAGCCCGGCCTTCAGACAAGCCTTGGCCGAGAAGACGGTCACGATGTACTCTGACGGCTATCTCTACTTAGCCAGAAGGTGAACATACGCCCCGTACGCATGCAAAACGCATGGGAAGTTTGAAAATGATTTTAGAAAAATGAGACGGAACATACGAGTGCGATTTTAGAAAATATGAGAGTCGCCACTCCATTTTTAAAGGAAAACTTCGAAAAACCTTTTGTATAGAGAAAACGGGTTCGGGGGTCAGGTTACGTTTTGGGAGGAACGAGAAGTTCACCCAAAACGCCTCATAACGAGTCTTTCTAATCTAACATCCATGATAGTCAACAAGTGTGTGCCATGAGTGAGACAAAATAGGATAAATGCATTTCTATTAATAATGTGAGATAAATACAACTTGTGAACCACTTTGAGCGGGGGGCCACATCCCGAGATACAAGATTTGGGAAACAGATTACAACTTAAAGGTAGCTTCTGCAAAATGGCTAACTGTGTCGCGGGACACAGAACATAGCCTGGCTAAGTGTGTCGCGGGACACACGTGTGTCGCGGGACACAGAACTTAGCCTGACTAAGTGTGTCGCGGGACACATGTAGCCATTTACAGAGGCTTAACAAATTTTGCTTACAGAATCAAAAAGCAACATCAATATCAACTTATACCATATATGTATGCCAAAGACCACAGAGATCAATATTTAACACTCAAGAGGGTATGGATATGATTGATCCATACTCATCTTGGTGATCAAGCCAAACCATATCAAAATAGCATGCCATAACATGAAACCTTGAATGATTTGAAGAACCAGAGCTTAAAACACAAATATTATGATCAGAACCAGAGATTAAGCACAATTATCAGATTATGCATATAGATTGCATGCAAATTGCATGAAGAAGCAAGGAAAATAGAGAGAAGAGGAGGGAGAGAGTGTGTTACCCTTGTAGACCACATTTCCTATACCAAGTTAGGTATAGGAACCTTCAGAGATCAGCTTCAGCCTCAATGTCCAACTCAGAATTCTGTGAGAGAGAGAATTGTGTAGAGAATTGTGTGTGAGAGAGAGATAGAGTTGTGTGTGAGAGAGAGGAATTGTGTGTGTTTTTGGTGGTATTACTGTGTGTACGCCAGTATTTTGGCAGAGTAACAATATGGTAGCGAAAAGGGATCCAGAAATGGGAGGAGGAGGCCTTATTTTATAGATGCATAGGAGTGGCCTAAGATGTCGCACGATTTTACGTTCTCATTTTCCAATGGCACGCTTTGTCGCAGGACAGAAGAAACCACAACGCCTTTTAGCGCCAAATAACTTCCCTGGAACCTTCCTTGAGTAATTCCTTATAGGTCCAAAAGCCTGGATTAATGCCCTATAGGTACTATCTCAGTAAAGAACTTACGAAAAGTCCTCAAAAGTTTCTGAATAAAATGTAAATGTACCAAAACACCCCTAGTGCACTTTTATTGTGTAAAAAGGCACTGTACGGGTCGCGAGTTGGATTAGGGTACTCACAGTAGCCCCTCGACAACGTCACTTATGGAAGAAGTGGGGTTGTTGACAAGAAAGGATCACAAGCCTAACGAGCGGGTGGTGGGAAAAAGAAAGGCCAAAGTGGTCAAATGGATGAACCTTTTGGAAAAGGATTTCTACGTATCCCTAAGAGGGAATCAAGCCAGATCGTAGTTCAAGAAAGTGAGGACGTGTGGTGTCTCAAACCAGAGAAAGACCAAAGTGGTCAAATGGCTGGACCTTTTAAGAAAGGATTTCTACGTATCCCTAAGAGGGAATCAAGCCGGATCGTAGTTCAAGAAAGTGAGGACGTGTGGTGCCTCAAACCAAAGAAAGACCAAAGTGGTCAAATGGCTGGACCTTTTGAGAAAGAATTCCTACGTATCCCTAAGAGGAAATCAAGCCGGATCGTAGTTCAAGCAAGTGAGGATGTGCGGTGCCTCAAACCAAAGCGGTACGGATAACTATTATGGGGAAGTCGCCCAGAATTTCACTATTAGGGGGAAGTCGCCCGAAATTTGACTATTAGGGAGAAGTCGCCCGGAATTTAACTATTTGGGGGATGTCGCCCGGAAGATTTGATTATTTAGAAATAGAATTTGAAAATGCCAGGGGCAAAACGGTAAAACGGACCACAGGGACAAAACGGTAAAACGGGCCACATCAACAAAAGAGGAAAATTTGATTTATTTAAGAAATATAATTGGAAATGTCAGGGACACAAATGGTAAAACAGGCCATAGGGGCAAAACGGTAAAATAGGCCACAGGGGCAAAAGAGGAAAATTTGATTTATTTAAGAAATATAATTGGAAATGTCAGGGGCACAAATGGTAAAACAGGCCACATGGGCAAAACGGTAAAACATGCCACAGGGGCAAAAGGGTAAAACAAGCCACAGGGGCAAAAGGGTAAATCAGGCCACATGGGCAAGGTATGTCGCACGACCTAGTGAGCCATGCAGACAAGTTTAATTAAGCCGAACAGTTCGACGCTCAGAACATAAAATCAAAAGGATTTTCGAGAAAAAGAAGAGAAAAGGGGAAAAAACAAGGGTTTTCTATTCAAATCTCCATCAAACTCGTGAAATCATGCCTCCTCGTCTACGTCCGACGAAGAAAGCACAACAACAAGCGGAGTTAGCGGACAGAAGGAAGAAGATAAAGAGGAACCATCGACCGTTCATTCCTCAAACTCTGCGAGGGCAATTCTACCCATAAGTAGACAGGCACACTTCGGTTGGTAGAAAATCCGCGTAAGAATCTTACAAAGTTTGTTATTCATTGATTTGAAATTTGAATTTTCGAAAAAAATTGCATGTCTAGGGTAATTGACAAAAATATAAAATTGCAATGTATATGATGATAAAAATGCATGAATTGAACTAAGAATTAAACTAATTTTGTAAAGAAAATGGGGACGGACCCGAAACGATGATGATTGATTTTGTAAAGAAAGTGGGACAGGCCCAAAGCAATAACGATGATTTTTTGGAAAAAGTGGGACAGACCCAAAGAAATATTGACGATTTTTTGTGAAAAAGGTGGGACAGACCCATGATTTTTTGTGAAAAGTGGGACGGACGGACCCATGATTTTTTTTTTTGTGAAAAGTGGGACGGACCCATGATTTTTTGTGAAAAGTGGGACAGACCCAATAATTTTTTTTGTGAAGAGTGGAACAGACCCAATGAGAATATTGATAATTTTTGCTTTGTAAAAAAAGTTGGGACAAACCCAAAGAATAACAATGAGCATGCTTTCAAAAACATAATGATATGTAATTGACTGAGATATATTTTGATACCTGTGCTGTGTTTACCTGCAGGAGTTGCGCACAAGAGGATCACCTGAGGTGATCGGGCGGCTTTGGAGGAGCTTGCCAGGTAGTGCAGATGAGGCACATTCTCCCAAGGGCCTAGTTCATGCGGCTGGATTTGGGCATTTCTTCGATATGGCGGAAGCCACGGTGACTCCTTACGACTTTGCAGTTATTACGGGGTTGCCATTCACGGATCAACCCGTTTATGCAGTTGAGCTTGCCATTGAGCCCGAGTCTCTTGCTCAGGATGACTTAGTGGGACTAGTTGCCTTTATCCTTCATGATAGGAAGGGAAATGGGTACGAGTTAGAGGAGATCCATGGGATGATTGAGTAGCAAAGTCGGGCTTATCCTCCTATTTTTGATGATTCTAATGATAGCAGGCTCAGGGCTGAGAGATTGGCTAGGGCCTTTATCTGGGCTGGGCTGTCTGACATGTTGTTCCCCAACGGCGTTTCTACGGCTCTTACTGCCCTCCTTGAGCCTCTGAGGATCTGGGGGAATGTAGGAAACCTGTCTTGGGGAGAAGCCGGGCTTGCCGAGATGTATCTATCCCTGGATGACATTAGCAGGGGAGAGGCGAAGTCTTTTGACTGCTGCCAGATGGCTTTTAAGGTAGCTTTTTCGCCCTTAATTTCGCATCATCTGTTATTACCATTATTTCTGAACTGTCTGGTTTGTCTTTTTCAGGCCTGGACCTATGAGATATTTGGTTGCTACTCTTGGAGCATCAGGGATGAGTTCCCGGCCACTACTTATCCTGCTCTCCGCTGTTGGACCAAGGATGCCCGGAGACAGACTCGGGTAGCGGAAGTGAGGAGTAGGATGACGGCCTCCTATGCTGATACGATTAAGCTGTTGAGAGGAGTTCCCCATAACCTTTCTTTGTTTTTGTGGGCTGAGAGATATCCTGCTGAGCATTTAGATTATGCCATTCACTTGACTGAGTGCTGCAAGCTACTGGTGGGCTTGACTAGAGATGCTCTGTATTTGGCAGAGTGTACAGGCAGCATGGGCCCAACATGCATGCTTTAGTCCCTGACGATCCTCCGGACCGGATGTGGTTCCCTCGCCAGCTGGATGATATAGATAATTTGATTCTGGGCGTGGGGGCCCATCAATACGCACATGAGGGGGACTATGCTATATATATGGCTGGGAGGTTGCAGTCTCCACAGGTCAGTAGCGATCACTAGCCTCCGAGGACTAGGCCTCCCATCTCGGGAAAATCGGGCAGGCTCCGCCACAACTCAACCACGGCCTCAAGGGACCCCCGTGACTTCATCTTCTTCGCCTTCCCAGACGAAGGCACCTCATCCTGCAGGTAAACATAACAAAGGTACGTCAATAATAGTACTTAAGCAAATATACAAATTACAAAAGTCCGTCCCAACACGGCAAAGCACAAAAGTCTGTCACAACATGACAAAGCATAAAAGTCCGTCCCAACACGGCAAACTCACAAATCACTAAAGTCCGTCCCGACACAGCACTCATTACACAATTTTCTCAAAAGAGGGATTCGTCCCTACACGACACATTTTCAAAAGTCCACCATAAAAATACGGCACAAATGACACATTTTCAAACAAAGACCGTCTCTACACAGCAATTTTTCACACAAAGTCCGTCCCTACACGGCACACATTTTACAACACAAAGTTCGTCTCTACACGGCAATTTTTCAAAAGTCCGTCACAAAAACACGGCACACGTCACATTTTTCAAACAAGACCGTCCCTACACGGCAATTTTTTCAAAATGTACATACTGAAATAGCATAAGGTACAAGTTACCGAAGCATGCATTTCAAAAGAGAGGCACTTTATTTTCACAAATAAGAGCTAATCTCCACATTTTTGCACAAAAAATCACATACCCACAATTTCTACATGCTTAATTTCAACAATTCATCGTAAATTTCACAAAATGAGCAAGGCAACAACAAAAGGCCCAAATATGCAAAAACTAAAACCTAGTTCTAGCATACAACATTTCAAGCAAGAATCAAAGCAAAAAATTGACTTCTTACCTCCCTTACGGTCCTCCCCCGCAAGTTGTGCACCTCTGAATCCGGATACAACACATCTGGATTCCTTGTTGAAGGCACGAAGGAAGAACAATTCATTTGGAGATCCAATCTCCTCTCCATGGCCTCTTGGCCCCTTTGGAGACCTCGTCTAATTCTTTCCGCCATGATAGCAATTCAAGCAACTCGGAAGAATTCCCTGGGAAATTTTAGAACAAAATTCAATTTTTTTTTTCTCTTTCTTTCTCTCTCTCTCTCTCGTTCGAACTAAAGAATGAAAATGGAGGAATGGCGTCGTTGCTGAAGCCTGGTTTGGATTTGGGGGAAATCGAATTCCCATACCAATCCGCACGGACCACTTTGCAAGGCAAGTGGCTCCGTGCGGACCACTTTGCATGTCTAGGCGAGATTACCCTTTTGCCCTTATAATCTTTGCCCCTGGCTGTCCAAAGACCATTTCCAGCAGATTTAATGCAGTTTGATCCTTAACCCAACCAAACTAACACCGGCCGTCATCATAAGCCCGAACATTGTCCACTAAACGGCAAAACAAACACCGGTCGTCATCGTAAGCCCGAACCTCACCCACTAAACGAAAAAATAAACACAAAAGGCACAAAACGCCCACAAAATACAAAACACGAAATGAAAACCAGCCATCAAAGTAAGCCCGAACCCCTTCCCCAGCGGACAAAAAGTCAAACGGCCATCAAAGTAAGACCGTACGAAAGTACATATCCCCAACAGCCATTTCCCCGGCAGTCATCGTAAGCCCGAACCTTTCCCAGTGGACAAAGCACAAGGCATTCACACCTCCCAAAATCAAGCACAAGGCAATCACGCCTCCCAAAATCAAGCACAAAGCAAGCACGCCTCACAAATGGCCCCACCAGGTTCATGCTCATGAACCAAAGAACAAACACTTTCATCCCCGTCAGAGGACATAACACGTCCTCATGCACGACATCACCTCAGTCAGAAGACATAACATGTCTTCATGCACGACATCACCTCAGTCAGAGGACATAACACGTCCTCATGCACGACGTCACCTCAGTCAGAGGACATAACACGTCCTCATGTACGACATCACTTCAGCCAGAGGACATAACACGTCCTCATGCACAACACAACCTCAGTCAGAGGACATAACACATCCTCATCATTATCCGTAGCCCGGAAGGCTTTAAACTACCCGGTCCAGAAGACCGCATAAATTACTCAAATCATTATCCATAGCACGGAAGACTTTAAATTATCCGGTTCGGAAGACCGTAAAATTTCCATTTTAAGATACCGACACGTCCGCCCACCATTTCACTTCATGGACACCGACACGTCCATTCACCATTTTACTTCATAGACACCGACACGTCCACTCACCAACTCACATCAGGGCATCGACACGTCCACGCACAGAGTGTTAGTCAAAGGACATCACACATCCTCATACGCGACAATGCACTCACGATTTCTGAACTACGATCAGGCTTGATTCCCACTTGAAATACGTAGGAATCCTATCAAAGGGTCCAGCCAACCGACCCAAACGGTCACCTTAGGACACTAGCACGTCCTCACAATCGACCTTAGCGGTCGCATCACCTCAGGGAACCACCACGACCGTATACACTCACGATTTCACCATTTCTGAACTACGATCAAGCTTGATTCCCGCTAGGGATACGTAGGAATCCTTTCAAAAGGTCCAGCCAATCGACCTAAATGGTCACCACCAGAATGCCGACACGTCCACGTACAGAGTCTCAGTCAGAGGACATCACACGTCCTCATGCATGACAACGCACTCCCCCCACACACGAACTACGATCAGGCTTGATTCCCATATGGGATACGTAGGAATCCTGTCAAAGGGTCCAGCCAGCCGACCCAAGCGGTCACCTTAGGACACCACTACGTCCTCACAGCCGACCTAGGCGGTCACCTTAGGATACCACCATGTCCTCACGAATCGACCTACACGGTGACCTCCTCTCCCAACAAGCGATCCAGATTAGGACCCTTTTCTTATCGACGACCCCACTTCCTTCATAAGTGACGTCGTCGAGGGGCTTCTTTAAGTACCCCAATCTGGATCCTTCCCTTTCAAGTGCACGAGAAACACCGTGGACTCACACAAACGTGATCCCGAACACCCGTAGCATTCAAAAACCCCAAAAACCACTAACCAAACCAAGGTAGGGCCTTTCTGGGATAAAAAAAAGGCAAAAGGACTTTTTGGGAATTTCAAAAAAAATTGGGCCTGCAGACTGGTCCGTGCGGACCACTTTGCACCCCGACATCATAATTACAAAATCCCCTTAAAGTCCATAATATTCTCTTAAATCCAGAAAAACCAAAAAAGTGGTAATGACAGACTATGTCCCGCGACAAACCTTGCCATTTTCAGACCCCTATAAATAGAGGGCTCCCCCTCTCATTTTAGACACACCTCCTTTCTTCTCTCTCTCCCCCATCCTTCAGACCCCCTTCTAAGACCCTTCGGGGCAATCCCGATCCCTTTCGGTTCCCTCAGGGGAATTTCGAGGCCCCTCATGGTACTCTGAAGCCTGTCGAGCTCTCCCGAGCTGCCCCGAGGCACTCCCGATGAATCCCGAGGAATCCCGATCCATCCCGAAGCCCTTTCGGACAATCTCGATCCATTTCGAAGCAAGCCAGAACTCTGCCCGAGCACAACCGACGATCCCGAGGCACACCGAACCTCTGCCCGAGTCCAGTCAACAATCCTGACGATCCCAACGCATGCTAAAACTCTGCCCGAGTACACACCTGACACTTCCAAGGCACACCAAATCTCTATCCGCGGACACCAGTACATTCCCGAAGCAATCCCGGTCCGCCCCGGAGCACTATTCACACTCAAACACTATTTCCAAGCGGAAGACAGACACGAACCAATATTGGTAAGGCTTTCTTCCATTACTATTTCGATACATTTCAATACATAGCATACAATGTAGACATCATATACATCATGCATTTTTTAAAAGCACATACACACACACAACTTTTAAAGAAAATGGGGTACCGAAAGACTCGTTTTTACGAGGCGACTCGGGTGAGCTCTGCTATTCTCTTCCCGAGGCATAACCTGACCTCCGAACTCAAAATCTCATCAAACGAAAACACAGCGAGACACCTCCTGACGATGCGAGATGCCAGGGCCCGCGCGCGAGTCGGATTCGGGTAATTTCACTGTGTCATTGTTGTCATCCTCATGAACGTCTAGTATCTCAATTTCATCTAGTTCTTCTACGTCCTGCAGCTCTCCTTGTCTCAAGTCAGGATCGGCCCCCGAATTCTGGACGCTGACGAGATGAGGGGCTATATCCGGGACGGAACTGTGTCATTGCTTGCGTGGACATCTAGAATAAGGTGTTCCTCTTCCTCTATTTTGACAATCAGACTCAGCCTAGAACTGGTGCTTGTGGTCTTTACAGACTTAGAGATTTTCAGATTTTCCATCGGTGTGACTACCTCTACCCTTCTAGATGTTTTTCTGCTCCTCATTACATGTTCCAAGAAGTTTTTGGGGGTCGCCCTCACACATCCGACTCCAGCACGAGCAGGGAATTTAACTCGTTGGTGAGGGAGGGAGGTGACTAACCCGAGTTTGCCTTGACTTGGAATGCCTATGATGGCATGGTAGTCACTTGCCAGATCTATGACCACGAATGTTACTGTGGCCCCTGCTCGGAAGGGATGTTCCCTCACTTCCAGCAATAAGTCAATTGTCCCCATGTCCCTGACTTTGTGGTTGGTGAAGCCTTCTAGTCTTTCAGAGTATGGTTGCAGCATGCTATCCTTTTGATTCATCTTCTGCAAGGTAGGGTTATACAGAATATCTCTGGAGGCTCCTGAGTGTATGAGGAGTCTCTCGGATTCACAGTTGTCAATCATTCCTTTGATCACCAATAGTTGTTCGCGAACCGCGCGACTTTCGGCTAATTCATTAGGGGAGAAGCTGATGACTTCCTTTTCTTTATGAATCTAGGTGGGGATGTGGTAAACCTTACTTATCTCATAGATTTAGTCTTTCAGTTTTTTGTTGGAAACGGTCTCCTATCGTATGACATGAAGTTTAGCCCTAGAAGCCCTGTCTTCCTTTTCATTATCTTCGTCATTGCCATCGTCGTCGTCATCTTTTCTTCTTCGCTTTTTATCCTTTCTAATAACGTAGCGATCATGTTTTCCCTCGTCTATCCATCTATGGATCATTCTCTTAACCGAGATGCAATTCTCCGTATCGTGTTCGTGGTCTTTGTTGAAGGCACAATATATGGAGCTATCACGGGTGTATTTTGTTTTTTCATCAAGTGGACGGGGATTTGGCAGATTTACCAACTGCATGATCTCTGTGATAGACTTGGTGAGGGGGGTAAAAACCTCGGCTTTTTCAGTAGCCCGAGTTCTATTCTTCCCCTTATAGCCATTTTCGTTGGAAGCTTGGTGGGTGCCAGCTGCCTCTGCTTCTGGTTTCTCAGATCTCTTTTTACTTTTATCTTCTGACATCGCTATGGCTTAAGCCACATTGTACAGATCATATTTTGACTTAGGCTCTCTGGCAGAAAGTTCATAGATCAACTGTCCGGATCTCAGTCCGGAGTTAAAACAAACAATCACCTCCCTGTATGTTAGGCTTTCCTCCACTTGGTCTACCATTGCTCTGAATCGATTTTAGTAACTCAGAGTTGTTTCATTCTTCCCTTGATCAATGTTAGCAAGGTCAGTCAATCTTTTCTTCTTCTTCCCTGCTATGGCAAATTGGTCCAGAAACCTTCTCCTCATTATTTTCCAGCTATCGATGCTTCCCTTCTTTTGCTCACGGAACCAGGATAAAACTGTTCCGGAGAAGGTACTCACAAAAGCCTTGCAGAGAATGTCATCTGCCTTGGTGAGGAGGGCCATGGTGGATTCAAAACTTTGCACATGGTCTCGTGCATCGGTGGTTCCCGCATATTTTTCAAAACTTGGGAATTTAAGAGCAGGATTGGGAGGTAGGTCATTAATTCGATGGGAGAAAGGATGGGTGGCACTAGTATCATCATCGTCCACTTCCTTTCTCCCCATTTACATCTCATCTAATCTCTTTTTCAAGAGTAATAATTCTCTAGCATCGATTCCTAAGCTGTAATGAGAGCTATGGTGGGTCCTTTCTTTCTGTGTCTGTTCACTCTACCATGCTCCTCACATTCCTGATGATTTTCCCCATGACCATATGGTGTTCTGTACCTTTTAGGTGCCAATTCAGGATGAGGGGTGATCTGTGATGAGGTGGGCTCATTGGCCGAGGAGGGCTCCTAGGACGATGTGAGTAAGTATTTGTGTTTAGAGAGAAATCAATTGACAAAAGCTTAGCGTCAAAAAATGTGTTACCAAAATAATGTGAATTATGGCTTGTATATATAGGCATAGTATTGTATAATCTATTTTGAATAGAAATTCGTGTGAGAGGTGGTTATAATCCTATGAGGATTATAACTATTCACTGTCCTTATTTGATTAGGATTATTCAACATATTCTTCACGTGCGCCTTGGAGGCATGCTTCTCGTCATGTGTTGCTTGGTCGACTTTACTTGACACCGAGGAAGAGAGAAGTAAGGATAGGGAAACCCATTTTCTTATATTATATGGAGACCGAGGAGGGAGCTCCTCGTACCTGGATAAGACCTTGATCGTTCTTGTTGAATGATTTGCTCGGCATGTGAGATGATGCCTGATCGACATGTATAATTATTGTGCCTTAAGTCATTATTCGCTCTGCTATGTATAGGTCGACATAGTAGAAATGACGAGGAAGCAATACGAGTAAAGGTAGGGAAAACTCACTTAATTTGTCGTAATTGAGACTTGTATTTATTATATTTTGGGCCCAATTCATTGGGCTTTGATCGGCCTGATCCACGTTCGTAACTCGTTTTATACCGTTCATGACTCATACAATATTAATGGATTGTGGACAAAATTATCTAAAATACTATTTTAACAAGTGGGTAAAAAGTTAGATAAGTAACCGTTGTTTTGTAACTCTTTGGGCTTGTTTGGTAGCCTGATAGGATTAACCCGTATTAATAGTGAAGAAATTATTAATTCAGGGATTACTAATATCACCCTTTTTTTTTGGATAAATATGAAGGAAATAAGAGATGATAAGAGGCCTTATCCGGGTTGTTAGAATTATTACTCTAATTGCATTTAACCTACCAAATATCAAGCTTATTGTACTAATAATCATATCTGATCCTAAGAAGGGCTATCAAACGGCCCCTTTGACCTTTATGAACGAGGATAAGATTATGCAAATTACTATTAATAATTTGACATTTATGAAATAAAATAAAATAATAATTTTAAACTGGGAGTCATAAATAAGTAAAGGGATTCTGATCCTAATGACATTCAACCAAATCAATAATCTAAATAAGACAATGGAATTTTCAATATTACAAATAAACCATTTGCATGTAGAAAGAAGAGATTACCCTCACTCTTATTTTTGGCTAAATACATGTCCCCTCTTATACCTTACGTATAAGACTAGTTCGCCTTTTTAGAACAAAAAATATAATACTCTTTTTTTTTCAATTTTTAAGAAAAATATCTAATATTTTATTAAAACTGAATCTTATACTTTAAGTATAAGCCTAAATAAAATCTTATACAAAAAATTATAATACTCATTTCCTCTCAGTTTTTAATTTTTAAGGGAATAAATAAAATTATTTAAACTATAAACCTAAAATTAATTTTAAACATAAAATATAAGACTTAGCTTTGAACTAGAAATAACATAAGTTTCATAACAATTAACAATCTCATATAACATATACATAATAAACACATAAACGCATTCATTGCACAAACACATTTAACTAAAAATTCATATATTATAACAAAAAAAAAACAAGAAATGTTTATAGTGTGTGTGAGGTGAGCGAAGGAGAGTTCGCCGAAAAGATGACCAGATCTAGTGAGGTTTAGCACCGAAGAGTTTGTAGGAGTGTAGGTCGCTGGATGGAGTGTAGGTCACCGGAGTATAGGAGAGAGAGAGAGAGAGAGAGAGTGGGTATTTGAAGTGTGTGGGTGTGTGTGTTTAGTGAGAGAGAGAGAGAGAGAGAGAGAGAGAGAGAAAGAAAAAGAGAAAATGAAGTTGGGGGAAGTGAAAAAAGGAGGTTTAGGCTTACGAGATGTTTATTTGAAATATTGATACGAATAAATCCTTTATATGGAATATATAATGTCATGTGTCCTTATATGTCTTATTAATTTGTCCTTTATATGGAATATATAATGTCATGTGTCCTTATATGTCTTATTAATTTGGCATGATGACTCTTTTGAAATTAATCAAAAAGTAAAATAAGAACCTGAAATGAAACGAGGACGTATATGTTATGGCTAATTTGTCAAACTTGTCAAATTTTAATAGTAAATAGCACTCCAATATTTTAGTAGACCTTCATTTCTAAATAAATGTTCATTTAAAAAAAAAAGTTCATCCAAATTATAGTAAAATTACTAATTGAACGGGACATTTCGTGATGGGTCGGGCCCAATACATATCCCCGAGTTATGGGCTACCAAGCCCACGAATGGATCAAGATCAATAGGGCCCATCAAGGCTTGGAGGCGTGACTCGTCGACACACTAGATGGCGGTCGTCGCCAATGAGCGACCAAGCCCATCTAACGACGAGCCTCCCCTTCACAAGTCAAGCCTATTCCAGCGTGGAACGAGGGTCGTCGCCACTGAGCGATCTGACTCGCTCGTCCACTCGCTCATCGAATCCTGGTAAGACGACGACCTTTCCGGACGTACAGCTCCAAGGTCGTCCCTTCACTTAGCTTCCTCAATAAGCTTGATTAATTGGCTATATTGGGGTAAGGTCAGACCTGACACTGGAACATTCTGGGCATGCAATCATGAAAACAGTAATAATATCAAAAGGTGTACAGGTTGACTTTCCTTTATAAGCCAAACTACTTATCCGTGTCAGACACCCCAGTGTCCTCATTTAGGCGGAGCAATCAGGGCGTGACACGTGTACTCCTAGGGAACCAAGATGATCCAACGGTTGGCAGCAACACAGTCCAACGGTTCAGATGAAAACCCTAATATCACTACATCCACTATAAATACGGGAACAGAAACATGGACCAAGGTAATGCATTTTCTAAATATTTACGTACACACGCACTCTCCATAATATTGGCACCATTTCCCAGTCCATTAGCTAATTCTCACGCCGGAGGGGCTTGCCGGAAGACCCCCGGCGCAGTTTCACAGTTCTTTCTTGTGGTGTGCAGGTCACAAAGTCAGCTCAATCATTCACTGGACACAATACCTGAGCCAAAAACACATTCATGCACCATCAGATTGGTTCCATTGCCGGGAATCGTTTGTCAGTGACCTTTCAACCACCAAGTAACAGCCGAAAAAAGCCTGAAAATGGTGTCAGACGGACACACAGCAAGCAAATCCACCGGAGACGAAGTCGGACCTCCTCCGCCTCAGCAAGGCCAACAAGAAAACCCTAGACCACCCTCTCCACCTAGGAACCCTAATTTAAGGGTTACCAGGTGTAAGTACGCCAATTCAATTCGCAACCTTTTTAGATGCATTTTAACATAATAAAACTGCATTAAGTGGCGTTTTGGTAAATCCTTGGCCTATCCCGAGACTTCCGGAAACATTTCACAAGTTTCTCGCAAAGGAAGTACCTTTTGGTACCTTGCTCATGCCAAGGGACCTGCTGGGAATAAACCTTTTTGGACTTTTTAGGTATTTAGGCCTAAATGTTCCAGAAACTGGTTTTGGCGCCAAAAATGGTTGAGGCCACCTTGTGTCACGCGACAAGTCGAGGCATGGAAAGTGGTTGCGTATAGTCGTGCGACACAAGGTGACCACTAACTGCAACCTATAAATAAGACCCTCCCCCTCTCAGAAATGGATCCCAACTACAGCCTACTTTTACTCTGCAGAAATTGCATCGTAACAAAGCCCCAAAACACAATTCTCTCTCTCTCCTACCTTCAACCTAACCAATTCCCTCCAATCCAAACCCATTTCCTAAACCAAACCACTTGGATCCTTAACACCAATTCTCTCAGACCCCCAAGATCAGAAGCAGCAAATTGAAGGGTTCTGTATCTAACTTGATACAGAATTCGTGGAAGCAACAAGGGTAACAACTCTCAAATTCCCTCTTCTCTCTTCCTTCTACCCGATTCTTCATAATTATATTGTCTACTTCTGCTAGGATTCAGTAATCAGACTCTATCTGTCTTGATTACTGAATCCCAATCGCAATCTCTCTGTTTAACTTGTTTAATCTGTGTAATTGAGCTATTATTGTTGAATACTTGCTTGAATTTGGTGTTTAAACCCCAAGGGGGTGTGGATCTACCCATATCCACACCCCCGGGGTCGATTTGTTGTTATTTCTGTATTTCGTATCTAATCTGTTCAATTAATTAGATCTGTGTTAGTTATTGTTGATTCTGGTGTTCATCATGTAAGTTTCTGCAGATGGCCTCTGTATGTCACGCGACACATTGGTCATAGGTGATCCTGTGTCACGCGACATGTGTGGTCACCTGTATCATGTGTCATGCGACATATCGTGACTTGTCTGCAGAAACCCTTTTCTCTTGTAATCTGTTCTAGATTGTTGTAGTAGGGATGTGGCCTCCCTAAATAATGGGCTCACGAGTTGTAAGTCTAGATTCATATTAATAAAATGCATGTTTATCCCACTTGTTCTTTGTCAACATTTGCACACACTTTTGGATTTGCTTGAATGTTTAATTGAAAGACTCGTCTACGGACGAGGCGTATTGGGTGAACTCTCGGTTCTTCCCAACACGTAACCTGACCCCCGAACCCGTGTTTTCTCTCTATAAAAGGTTTTCAATGTTTCCTCTTAAAAACGGCGTGGCGACTCCATTTTTTTATTTCAATTTCAGCGAGCGCACATTCAGTGGCGACTCCGCTGGGGATAAGTGACTTTGAAAACCTGTTTTTCAAATGTTAAGTGGGTCAAGCTTTCATTAAATTAAACATCCAATACATCCATTTTTGTTGTGCATCTTTGATAATCATTTGTGGTTCATGCATTTTGTTAAATATGAGACTGGTGAGCCTTTCGTGCTTTGTGGTCATTGTGTTGTGCATTAGATATTTTTGCTTTGTTCTTGCCATGGAGAGGCAGGGGCTGATTTGATGATTGCAGAGTTGCTGGTTCAGTGACCACCCAGGTCGTGCGACATCTCTGTCCTTTGATGTCCTGTGTTACGCGACAAGGAGTGGCCACTGAACAGATATTCAGAAGTTTGGTTTGAAGGCAGTCCCTTGGATCGAATGTGGCTCAGTTGATTGTTGTCCCCTCTATTCCCTGTGAGGGTGTGCATGTGTTTTCTTTTCTCTTTTCAAAAATAAAAATAAAAAAAATCTTATTTTTTTTTAAATAAAAGAATATAGACATCCGCACACTACATCACTTAGACTTAGAACCCTCGGGTGCGATTGACGGCATCGCGGACGGTGATGTATGTCGCCTACGCTTGAGCGCCTGAAATCAAACCTAACCCCTAGTGCGTTATAGGTGGCACCACACTTAAACCTTACCCACTGTTGGTTTTTGATACAATGTTTTCATTACAACAAAATGAATTGTTTTTGAAACATATCGTAGGTCCTTATACCTTCCCCCGAAACCTCGCATCTTGTGGGCATGTTGTCAAATGCAACATGATTTCACGTGGGGACATGTCACTCCCGTGGTGTGTTCTAGACGAGAGATCATGCCGCATTTTCAACGTGCACCGACGAGAGGTCTTGCCGAATTTTTCTTCAAAATTCTTCAAAAAGACCCGTTATGCTGCCCAAATTTCCCCAGAAATTTGGACAACCTCTCCGTTCCATAATGATGTTAGGATTTGGTTAGGTATCATTACCTATTATATATTTCAAAACAAGGCATTTAGTGTAATTTGAACGTTGCGTCCCTAGGCTTCCCCGAGGTATAGTTAGCATGAATAAAGGCTTCTCCTTTCCCAACCGTACTTAGGATTCAAGACACTAATTTATACTTGAAGATAAATAAATTTGTTTGTGTGAGTCTGTCCCGTTCCTTTCCCTCTCCCTTTCCTCGAAATTTCCCTTCAATACCTTATAAACCCGTCTCTACCCCTGCAGCTACGGCGAGTTGGACCCGTTCATCTGTCCCAGGAGCTCGTTTGGTTCGTGTTCCAGCAGTTTCAGTTGGTGTAGAATCAGAGATGGCCGGGAACGGAGATGTATTTTCTGCTCAGTCCGCTGGAGGCTCAGTGACAATGGGTCAGCCAAGTTTGAATGATATGACCACAGAGGAATTGAGGGTAACGTTGGAAGCTGCTCTAGCCCGAGAGCGTGAGGCCTGTCTATTAGCTCAAAATGCCAAGACCCGTGAGGAAGAAGCTCATAACCGCTTTGTGGAGGCCATGAGAGCCAAAGGGATTGCAGTACTTCGTCGGGAGGACGGTTCTTATGAGGAGATCACAGAAGACAGCCACAATGAGATTGGATCCGCTTCACCTGCTCAGCCTACCCAGCCCAGTTACAATGCGATGCCTCCTCCAGTAAGCTATGCCCCATGACCCAATCAAATGTCATCTCCGGGAATGTTTGTGAGTGACCAAGGAAGGTTCATTCCCCCATCTTCTCAAGAGTATAACCAAGTTATTCAGCAAGGTGCTAGCAAGAATGGTGGTCAAGCATCAAATTTCTTCGATCTCACTGCCTCTCCAACTCCCAATGTCCCAAAGATCACAGCTTTCAAGATGGATCTCGGCCAAGCAGTGTTATCCCCAATCCTGGCCGTAGTATATCCCGACAGCTTCTGTGGTGGTCGGGCCTAATGTTCAGCAGAATGGTCAATACCGTCTCTCAGGGAATAAAATTTGTCAAGACAATATTCCGAGGTATCAGCAGTCTCAAACTCAAGGCAGTTTTTCTCAGCCCGCAGTATGTTCCCCTCTTACCCAACATTTGTATGGATCTACCACGTATTCGGCTCCTTGCATCAGTACATGATTTTCTACTCTTGGTCAGTTCGGAAGTCACCAACATAGCTCACCCCTTAACCCCAGAGGTGCAGCTTTAACGGTTATGATATGTATGGGAACAGGATCCCTAGCTCGGCCGCCTTGTTGGACAAGAATATCGGAATTCCCAGCACCTTTCGTCTCCCATCGCCAGCCTTTGCCCGTTAGATCCAGGCCGAGTTCCCCGTGCCTTCATCAAGCATGGCTCCCGCTATACCCCGCATTCCGTGATCGACGCCGAAGTGATGCCTTTATTGAAGCGTATGCAACAAACAGATCGACAAATTGACCGTGGGTTCTAGTGGTCTCAAGGTTGTGGACCCAGCTCAAGTAAAGCCTTTGCCTCACAAGTTCAAAATGCTCAAAATGGATTTCGATGGTACTGCTTGCCCGAAAACTCATATAGATACTTTTGTTATGACAATGGGAGCAATGGGCTGCACGCCCGAGTACATGGCATCCCACTTCCATCTGACTTTGAAGGGATCAGCGCTCACATGGTTTTTGGCTTTGAAACAAGAATGCCGCTCCACCTGGAGCCAGATCACGGAGACCTTTTTGGAGAAGTACAAAGGCAATTTGGAGTGGCGTACCACCCGGGATTATTTAGTGGGGACCATCCAGAAGGCTGATGAGTCAATTACAGAATTCTATAAACGGTGGAATGCCAAGCTTAATGAGCTATCAGAGCCAATACCCCTCCAGGACCAAAAAGACATTTTCTTGTCATGTGTTAAGCCAGTGCTCAGGGAATCCATCGGAAAAGGTTGGTACCCAGATCTGCGAGAGATGGTTGGAATGGGAGCTAGAAGTGAAAACAGATTGTTCAATCAAACCCCGAATGCAAATGCCGGTGGTAGCAGTGGTAGTGGAGGTTACCGATACCGAGCACCCAACCCTGTCTCAGCAATGGCGCCGAGGGGAAGAGAAGTGGCCAAAGACAACAGTATCAACAACTTGCAGAGGGGAGGTAGTAATGTCCAGAATGCAGTGAGATTTCAGCCTAAGCCGCAACCGAGGTTTGATGATTTGGGCATGTCTACAGAGGAAGTTTTCAATGGCTTGCTTCGGACCGGCATGATCAAGCCACTGGAGAACTACAGCCCTGCCCGTCCTAATCCCCATATGGATGCTAGCAAGTACTGTCGATTTCACCAGTTCCCAGGGCACACCACAAACTCCTGCATAACCCTCAAAAAGATAATCCAAGGTTTGGTGGATGACAAGAAGATCGAGAAATCTCCTCGCCCAAATGTTGTCAACAATCCTCTGCCAAGT
This sequence comes from Adenophora triphylla var. japonica, assembly GCA_022495995.1. Classification (NCBI taxonomy): domain Eukaryota; kingdom Viridiplantae; phylum Streptophyta; class Magnoliopsida; order Asterales; family Campanulaceae; genus Adenophora; species Adenophora triphylla. The sequence goes on along the minus strand of JAFEMH010008044.1, from coordinate 18,861 downwards.
AACAACGTGAATCTTATCGACTTCGGGCAAGATTATTTTGTTAATGTAATAGAGTTTGGGGAATCCGTAGATGGAAATGATAGCAACGATTGTAATAAGGTTGTGACTGATGTAATCCCTCGTTCTAATGAAATGAAAGATAACTTCTGCTATGTTTTGTATCTTGATGACTTACATGATTTGAATAATGCTGTTGAGTTTGATGATTATGAAGAGCGCCTGATTGTTAACACTATATCCTCCATGACTCCTAGAGAATCCCCAATCTCCTTGGAGGAGCTCAGATGGCGGCTAACTGGGAAGCGCCTTTGTCCGTAAATGAGATAAGACAGGCGGCTTGGCCATACAGCACTCGCCCTGTTCCACTCACATTAGCAGAGCTCAAGGAGGCCAGTAAGGATTTTGTGGTTGATAATCATCAAGAAGTTAATCTATTGACTCGTTTAGGGAGAATGTTGGGAGTGAATAATTCAGATCCATCCGGGAAAGGTAAGACAGTTACGGTCTCTAATCCTCAGTCATCTTAAAATCCCTACAGACTGGCAGGAGATGAAGAAGTCCAGGAAGATCCGATCCTAACGCAGTTAAAGAGAACACAAGCCGATATTTCCTTATGGTCTCTACTCACATCATCCTACCCTCACAAATTAAAGTTGGAAGAGGCCCTCTCCAAAATGAAAGTGTCTGTCAACGCCACCCCAGACGAGGCCTGTCAGCTGATTGGAACTGCGCAGTATGGGAACATCATTACTTTTACAGATCTTGACCTGCCTGTTTATGGTGCAAAGCATAATGAGTCTCTACACATCACGGTGCCCCTGGAAGGACGGCGGATTCCCCATGTGTTGGTAGACAATGGGTCAGCTATGAATGTGCTCCCTGCTAAAATGATGAGTATGTTAGACATTGGTCATAGGTGATCCTGTGTCACGCGACATGTGTGGTCACCTGTATCATGTGTCATGCGACATATCGTGACTTGTCTGCAGAAACCCTTTTCTCTTGTAATCTGTTCTAGATTGTTGTAGTAGGGATGTGGCCTCCCTAAATAATGGGCTCACAAGTTGTAAGTCTAGATTCATATTAATAAAATGCATGTTTACCCCACTTGTTCATTGTCAACATTTGCACACACTTTTGGATTTGCTTGAATGTTTAATTGAAAGACTCGTCTACGGACGAGGCGTGTTGGGTGAACTCTCGGTTCTTCCCAACATGTAACCTGACCCCTGAACCCGTGTTTTCTCTCTAAAAAAGGTTTTCAATGTTTCCTCTTAAAAACGGCGTGGCAACTCCTTCATTCTTTTTATTTCAATTTCGGCGAGCGCACATTCACCAGGTCACAAGGGGAGGTTGATGACACGGGCCTTCAAACGGCAAGAAGAAGAGAGAAGAGACCTGCTCAAGAGAGGCAGCGACGACCTCCACTGGAAAGGAGACAGAGGTAGCTACTGTACGGCATGTGGGAGGCCCATCCAACCCACATCTCGACAGAACCGCTTTCCTCGTCGAGAGAGCAAATGCTCTTCAAGAATTCCTGCAAATCCAGAACGAACTCATCCAAATGGCTGCGCCCCAAGCCCCACAGGCGTCCCACCATACCGTCTCATCGGGAAGGAGAAGGAGAAGGAACCGAAGGAGAGAAGGTCGTAGCGAGAACGTCGTCACTAGAGAAGAACGAGTGGTGCCCCAGATTGATCTTAGAGACCACATCAATCAGCGTCATGGTGAAGGAGTACTATCTCAGCAACGACGTGATGAGGAGATAGAGCCTCGTAGAGTACTGGCAGTTGAAAATCCTGAAGTAAATCAGAACCAAGTCGTCCGGGGTCGTCTAATGACTCCTTCATTGAGAAATGAAAGGGCACCAAGCTACAGGGAAAGAACTCGTACTCCCCCTCGTCGTGAACGAGAGGTATCCATATCTTACAGACCATCCCCACCACCAAGCTACAGAGAGAGATCCATCTCCCGATGAATCACCCCCACCGAGAGGCAGCGGTCTAACACTGTTACCCGTGGGCCTCGTCGAGATAGGATCCCCCCAGCCGGTCCAGCTGGAGAAATCGATATGAGAGAATTTTTAAGACTTAAACGTCAGGTGGAAGAGTTGACGAACAAAAGAAACAGGGTGGATAGTGACGACTCGGAAGACTGTGGTGGTACCATAAATCCCTTGGCACCGTGGATGCTAGAGACGGGACCTCCCGAACCAGGTTTTAAGCTTCCCGATTTGAAACAATATGACGGCTCTACAAGTGCCATAGATCACATGCAACATCTTGAAGCTCAGATGTATGTGGTGGCTAGAGCCTCAGGACACGATGATGTTATGTGCAAGGCCCTTACAAGAACGCTAACGGATGCTGCTTTACGATGGTTCAGAGGCCTTCCTAAGGGGAGCATTGAGTCGTGGAAACAAATGAGGAAAAAGTTTTTGGGAAGATTTGCAACAGCGGGAGATCGTCGCAAGACTGTCAACAACCTCAGCAACATTTCACAGGGGGCCAATGAAAGCTCTATGAGCTACTTCAAAAGATTTAAGAAGTTAGTTGATCAGATTGATGAAGACCTGACAGATAGGGAAATTATCAATTGTTTCAGACACGGCATTGTTTCTTCCACCCTGGACTATGAGTTACAAGTCCACCCAGCCAAATCTCGTAAGGATCTCTACGCCAAGGCATATGCGGTAGCCGAGGCCGAGGAAAGAAAGTTGCAAAGAGAAGGAAAGGCCGTCGACGAGGGTGAGACGGCGAAGTCAAAAAAGGATAAGGCTGGAGAAAAAGGAAAAGGCAAGCAAGTGAAAGCTGAAAAGGTCCCAGAATCGTACACTCCATTGACAGTGTCGAGGGCTGAAATTCTGAGCAACGTTGATTTTGGCCCAACGCCAAAAATGAACCCCAATGGAAAGGGAAAGAAAAATATGAACAAATATTGTGAGTACCATCGGGATAAGAGACATGATACTGAGGAGTGCTTCAGTTTTAAGAAAATTATTCAGAGATGGATTGATGATGGTCGTCTTCAGGAGTACGTGAGGAAGGATCGTCAGGCAGCCAACACAAGAGCTGCTAACAACGACCCTCCGGAAAGACAACCAAGGATGGTCTTGGTGATCTTTGAAGAAGCCAGTAAAAACCAAATCAAAGGCACAATTTACCACCTGAAAAAGGCTCAACATGTTCCCCAAAAGTCTGAAATCCCAAACGATGTGATAAGATTTTTCCCATACGATCTATCTCCCAATCCATTGGCTCGTCAACAGACCCTGGTCATACCCGGTTTCATCGACAACTGTGAGTCGAAACGAATTCTGATTGATACTGGTGTGGCTAAGGATATCCTGTTTTATAATGTCTACCAGCGGATGGGTCTACCCGACAACCGCCTAAGTCCTTACTTGGGTCGTCTAGAAGGATTCACAAACCACAGGGTAGATGCAAAGGGCCAGATTGACTTTCCAGTCGATATTGGAGATCACCCGTTAAGAACCATTCAAACAGTGACTTTTATTGTGATTGACGTCGTCAGTGACTACCACGCAATTCTCGGCCAACCTGGCCAAGACGCTCTAGGGATCGTCGCCTCTGTCCCTCATCAACGAGTCAAATTTCCTACACGTGCTGGAGTTGGATGTGTGTTGGGGACGTGTAAGTGCTCCAATTTGAGCTTGTTAGAATTTTCGTTATAAAATTAACGAAAGTTATAACATTTCTAACAATTCCTAACTATCCTAACATTTCTAACAAAGGGAGGGTAGAATGGGCATTGCCAAATGAAGTTAAACCAAGAAAAGCATCTTAAAAAGCAAAACAAAAGAATAAAACCATAAATAGAAAGGCTGGAAACACAAAAACTGGCTGTTAATTTGGTTTTTTTGAATTTTTATTCTTCCCGTCCTAAGGCCGGAGCCGTAATTAATGAACAAGGCACGCCTACCGACCTTGTCCGCGCGGATACCTTTTGCATTTTCAGGAGGGCTATAAATTGAGCCCTCCAAATACAAAAATAAGAAGAGGAAGAACACAATAGCAACGAAGTTCGCGAAATATAGAGAGAAAACAAAGTGAGAATTCTCAAGAATTGTCACCTTTTTCTTTCCAATCTTTCCCAACTCATACTCATCCACTCACTCTCATATTAAAGCCCTAAACACTCATACACTCAAGCCAAACACTCAAGAACACAAGGAAGATTGGTAAACCCTCTTCTTCCTAACCCTAAATCTCATCCATGCATGCATCTTCAAACTACAAAATGTAGTTCTTTCATCTTCTTTCTCTAGATCTAAGAAGATCACCATGGAAGACCATCTTCCATGGATGATCTTCTACAAAGATCAACATTATTTTCAAAGCTTTTCTTTCTTACTTGCAAAAATGCACTTTCAAAACCCTAAAAACCATTTTCAAGCACTAAATCTTGATTTCAAAGGGTAAAATCCCCTCCCCAAGCAAATGAAATGCTTAGTCCTAATGTACCCCAAGGATGGTTTGGTATAGTTGATTCACCACTAAAATGTCTAGTGATCACTAACCAAAACCTAGGGAAATGGGGACAAGCATGGATGCAAAACCCCTTAAAATCATATTTTCTTTCTTGAGAAGTTGCTGTCCAGTAGCAATTTTCTCAGACCTCAGTCCATGGTCTTAATTTTTGGACACAGATGAACTTGGAATTTGGTGTTGACTACAAAACACTTTTTGTAGCCAACATCCAGAGCTTTCCAGACATATTTTTACGTTATTTTTGGGTGAGTAAAACTCCTCTTTTCAATTTTTCTTTCAGAGGCTAGTTCATCAGCTTCTGGGAATCCAGATCTCATATCTGAGGTTTCCAGAAGGTTTTGACCCTCAAATCTTCTCCAAAATGGAAATTTCTTTCACACAAAGTTTATTCAAGGAGTCTAGAGAAACTTTCATTCTCTGAGTTCATCCAGATTATGAAGTTTTAGGACCCTTGAATCCATTTCAAAATCAGGTGTCTGCTGCCATTTCCTTCTGGCAGAAGTGACTTCTCAACTTCAAAAGGTTTTTTGAGTACCAAATCTCAAACCAAAAATTCTCCAAAAAATCATGGGATCAGTTTAAAGTCTTAAAAAGACATCCCAATTTTTACTTTTTCCAGTTTCAACTTATTTTGGCCAAAACACACACACACACACACACACAAATGATTTTCAGCTTGGAAGACTCGTTTTACGAGGCGCGTCGGTGCACACTAACGTCCTTCCCGACGCGTAACATGACCTCCGAACCTAAATCTCTGATCTCGGGCTTTTTTCAAAGTTTTGCCCTTCAAAATTAAAATGGCGTGGCGACTCCGTTTTTTCCGGTTTTATTTGGTTTTTCAAAGAAACGCAAAAATCGAATTTTTCCCGCGAAATGGCAACACATCGTTACAAAGGGCGACTCCGCCGGGGACTAAGCTTTTTAATAAAAAATGGTATTCGGTATATTGGTGGAAACCATTAAATTTCCCGTTATCGCCTCCTAACACGAGTCGGGATAAATTGTGGTCTAACAATCCCACGTACCGGTATCACCGTTTTCAAAAAAGCTTTTGAGGGTCAAGCTTCCGTCCCGCTTCAAAATCATTTTTGTGTGTGTGTTGATTTTTGCACAGCTTTCATGTTGTTTTGGCCGCCTGAGAAAGTCAAAATTTTGACCGTCGGAATAATGTCCCTAACTGTCCGGAATTTTCATGCTTACGTGCTTATGTGCTCATAAAAAAATTCAAAAAAAGATTTTCAAAAAAAAAAGAAAATTTCCAAAAAAATCATGCATCATATTTTTAAGACACATAAAAAAAATCTCTATTTTACTCGTAAAAGAATATAGATCGCTTGCACACTACGCGCACGTGACCGTACACCGCACACTACGCCCTTAACCCGGGAAATCCTTGTCGCGGTCCGTTTGGTCTTATTACGCCTCTGATGAGCACAGACTACCCAAACATCCTACGGAGCCTCGTGTCGACCATGCACTTGTCCGTGACACACTTTGTCCGAGACCCGCTGGTTTTTAGTCCGGTCTCGTGTCATGCCCCGTCCGTGTATAGACCTTTCCTTTCAAGCCTTTGTCGGCATACCGACTCAATATCTCTCGGGTCCCTAATCGCCGCTAACCGCCGAAGTTCTCGCCGGTTTTCCGCCGCAGACTTTGACCAAGATATTGACCGGCGCCTTGACTTCGGCTCGATCGGCACAAATTATACACCGACTCCCAAAGATTGACACCGAGTCATCAAGGATTAACGGTGCTATTCCATGCCTAATTACGGCTTAACCGACGACAAGTCAAGATCAATAGCGGACATTTATCACCCAAATCATGCCGACTTTTCGTCGAGCTCCTGACACGATCTTGACTTTCGACGTCGCCTTTGTCCGTAATTTACATCGAATGCTCGTTAAGACTCGATTACCCGCCGACTTCTAGGATCGTTTTTCTTTCTGGCCGGTGGGACCCGCTTGCCCTATAGGACCCTCGCCCGGGCCGTCCCACCCCGGGAGGTCGAAATACTGTGTGGAATACGAGGGGCTTATAGACGTAGTGACGGGGGCCCACCGATCCAGAATCGAGTAGTTTGCGAAAAGAAGAGCAATCTTTTCCAACCGATTAGGTTAATAAAACATGTTTTAAGTAAACGTGAACAAATAATCGCATGTTGCATGAGCCTAAAGCCCAAACACCTACCCTCCTTCCATTCCTGCACATCTCGAACCTTCATGTCCTTTCCCCGCAGCCTCCGCACAAAGCTTGGTTTCGGCACCGGTCACCGTTTGATCGCTGGGAAGAGTCAAGCGCATCGTCGCCTTCGCCGTTTGTTCCAACTCCGGGTTTCGTAATGTCTCGCACGCCCGGTAATGATGGGGATAACGTCACTCCGCCTCCCGGACCCTCGTACAGAGCAACAAAGGGAATCCGCTAGCGTAACGTATGAGGTTACGACAGAAGCACGCCTAAACAAACTTTATGGAGGCTATTAAGAGTCACGGCCTCGGCCGCCACCTCAATCCCGATGGCACCTTCACCGTGGAAGAAGACGAGGATGCCAACCCCACTCTCGCCGCCCGATTACACCAGATGCCGCCACCCACCTCCTATGGTGCCACTACCGTAACCCATGCTCCTCGATTTTCGGGTCACCCACCTCCCCAACCACGCACCACCGGATCCACGCAGCCTCGACAAGACAAATCGCTGGGGGCAAAATCGCACGGAATGTCTTCTCATGGTTGGGGCTATCTCGAATGCCACAGCCTGATCGGGATCCTCCTCGCCCGGAACCGATCAATCCGACCTTCACAAAGAATGCCTACAGCTCGAATGCCGCCACAACTTGGTTCTCGGGACCACGCCAGAGCCCCTCCTCGTAATGCACTAGTTCACCGCTCCTCACACAAATCCATTCCTCACTGCACTTCTACGGGTTACCAAGCCTCCATCCCTGTCATCTCGAATCACCAGACCGCAGCATTCTGTGTTACACACCTTCACCACAAGCACCATGCAATTCAACAATCCGGACAAAGAAGCCCCGCACTCAAGCCTACTTACGGGCCCCACTCTGAAATCCAAGTTATCCGGCCACATCGGGCTGCCCCCACCTACTTTGCCGCTTGAAAATCCACAAAGAAGCCGCAAGGTTCTACCCTTTTGCTCAGCTCCTACTCATGCTCCCCAGTGGTAACTCGCCCCTGTGACATGTTTTCACCTACGTCCCCGACCGGCCTCTCCACCCGCCCGCTCCGGGTAGCTCCTCTCTCTAGCTCACCCACTAGCTTGAATGCCATGGTTCCGCCACAAGACCCTCATCCGGCCCGGTTCATGGAACAACACAAGGAAATGAAAGCGCAGATTGCCGAACCGATCGCGTAAAGCCCGCCTTCCGCCTGCTGCACCCGACTCCATTGTTCCCCGCCCCCACAAATTCGTGATGCCAAATCTGGATCTCTTTGATGGAACCGCATGTCCGAAAACCCATTTGGGACACGTATACCTTGGCGATGAAAGCCAAAGGATGTACCAATCGCCAGCTGGCCGACTATTTCGCCTATCCTTGAAGTCCAAAGGCCTTAAAGTGGTTCTTCCGTTTGAAACCCGAAGCCGTGGCCACATGGGACCAAATCACCAATGCCTTCACGTAAAAATATAAGGCCAACTTGGAATGGGAAACAAATAGGGTTGACCTACAAACAACAAAGGCAGCCCCGATGAGAATGTTGGGGACTTTTACAAGCGGTGGAATCTCGAAACTGTGAAATGGCCATCCCTCCTTCCGAAGAGGAACAACCGGACATCTTCCGCCATGCTTGAAACCACATCTCGAGAGCCTCCTCGCCACTTCCCATACTCACTTACGGGCCACGGTTAACTCGCAGCCTAAGTTTGAAAAGGCCTACAATTGCAACCCGCCGCCGCACTCCGCCTGCGTATATCGGGCTCCTCCCGCAAACACCGCCCCAAGCTCCCGCTAAAGGCAAAGAAATGATTAACTATGCGGGACAGAATGTAATAACACGACTCCTTTTGCTCCCAGAAACCGGCCGAGCCTGCATCGCGGTCATAAATCTCGAAAACTTTGGAATGCCCCCGAATGACATCTTTAGGGGACTCGGTGAAAGAAGGCTTGCCGCGTCTGGAGAATTTCCAACCCGTAAATCCGAATGCTCCCGTGGATACTACAAAGTATTGTGCCTTTCATCAAGCTCACTGACATCCGATCGATACCGCTTCACTCAAAAAGGCAATCCAGGGGCTAATAGAGCAAGGAAAGTTGGAAGGCCCCGAGGGGCCCAACACAGCCAAAAATCCGCCGCCAAGGAACCATAATCGTGAATATGATTGAATGCGGAGAATCTTCACACGCCCAGAAGATGCCGATGAAGGTCCCCAAATACCCGTGGCCAACCTCGTCGAGGATCCCGACCCGGATTCCCCGCCCTCGAGGATATCGAACGAATCAACCCATCTTGGTCTCATGTCGTAGACTCCTTGCAAGAATACGAGGCCCGCTATTTTTCGGGTGAAGGGAAGGCCGATACCGAAGAACCGGGGCCGTTCCGCTCGTAACATGAAAGAACTATTTATACAAGATGGTTAGAACAAATAAGAAAGATTGAGCAAGAAAGCTTCCGGCGAGCACTCGTATCGGGGCTTATCAAAGAAAGAGGCCGAAGAGCATCTCGGAGCTAGTACACTTCGCAAATTGGCTTGGGAGAGCCCGAATATGATCCCGAGAACAAAGGAAGAATCGAAGAGGAGGATTCCTTCTATATCCTACTCCGGTGTCAAATATGTGCCGCCCTCTCACTCTTCCCCCGCAATTTCGGGAGGAGAAGTCGAATCGCAGCTTACCATCACTTCCGGAATGGGAGCATATGACAACTTCGCGGCCGCACGCACCCCTCTTCCCCTAACAGATTTGACCGTCGCTCTCTCTCACCGATATCCCCGTGGTATGGGAAGACGATTCCGATGACGATGATGACGATGACGATGATGATGACGAGAGCGAAGAGTCAACCGAGGCCCCGATCCGAAACAACTGGAACAATCATGCCGTAAATGAGCCCACGGGAGCTGTGCACAATGGCCGGTTATCAAGAAGCGACAACGAAGAAACTTCGGAAGACGAATACGAGACCGAGGACATGAAGGCCATGAAGTTTCATGGATCTCGAGCACGTGGATGTCTTAGAATTCAACACTCGCCTACCATGCTTTGGGGAAAGGGTTTTCGGGTATCCTCCTAAGCGAATAGTTGAAGATCTCGCTAGAAAGAGGGAGATCGACTCCCATCCTCTCCAATGAGAAAATCACTATTGTCGATCAAACCCGCCCGAAAGCAAAGTAACAATTCTTGTCAAGGTGACCCGAGAGGAAATCACTTTCCCGAATGTATTTCAGCCTCTCGAGAAGTCCTGAAACCGGCATGATACCCGACGCTCCTCCCACACGTAATGCTATAATCATCTCCAGCTCGAATATTACGTAAAAGGAACAAGAATGGCTACACTATACCGGGAAGAAATCGGCAAACCGCCAAGCCCCGACAATAGCGACTCTTGTTGCATGATAACAATGAGCAAGGCCGGCCATGAGAGTGAATCGAGGACGCCCTAGCTCGTGGGCCATCCAGGGGCAACAACACAACCCTGCATCAAGCCGGTAACTTGGGAAGCGCTTATAAGGGCCGCCCAGAAGAGGCCAATACAGCCAAGCTCGCCCGCACCGCTGCCGTGCTCCGTCGTAACCAATGGCCAATAGCCAAAAGGGCTCCCCCGTTAACGCTGGGCAAGATTGAAGAAATCTAGTCAAGAGACGATCCGATGAGGAAGTTAATCGTTAACCCGATCCGGCGCATCTTCCAAGGAAATCCCAAGGCGTATAAGAAGGCCACAGATCAAGCACCAAAAGAAGATCGCCGCCCTATGCTAAGACAACAAACTCTGCACTCGAAAAGAGGATCCCGTGCTCACCCAAATGAAGCAAACACAGCCAACATTTCCTCTCGGTCTCTACTCACTTCGTCTTATCCCCATAAGCCGAAGCCGGAAGAAAGCCCGGCTCGCACTTCTCGTGCCTATTGATGCTACTCCCGATGATGTGGTACACTGATTGGAAACATCCACTACGGGAACATAATCACTTTCACGCATCTCGACCTCCCTCAATTTGGGGCCGATCATAATGAGCCTCTCTTCATCACACCCACTGGATGAACGACGCCTCCTCGGGTCCCGGTTGATAATGGGTCCGAATGAACATTCTTCCAAAGAAAGATCATGAGCTTGCTTGATATCAAGACTACAGACTTGAAGCCTTCTTCTCTCACGCCAAAGCTTACGACTCAACATCCCGAGCAAATTCCTGAGTTGCTACTTTAGACCTCTCGGTTTGGACAGTAAATTGATACCTGTGGAATTCCGTGTTATCGACATCCCGATTACTTTCAATGCCCCGTCGGGAAGACCTTGGCCGCACCAAGTCAAAGGGGTCGCCTCAAGCCTCCACCAAGGTGTGAAATTGCCTCGAATGGGGATCTCGACGACCATTTACTTGAGATTTAGTCACTTTAGAGGGCACGTATACAGCGGAATACCTATTCTCGAAATCAAACATGACGAGGAAGGTCACATGCTAACGGGCTTCACTGGCCGAGCCTCCCAAGGCCCAAGTGTGCAACATAGATCTCGACGGCCACTCGGGATAAAATCCCACCGGCCTTGAAAATGATGAGAAAAATGAGCTATCTACCCGGCCTCTGGCCTGGGAAGCGCCAACAAGGAACTTTCAAACTCATCGAAGTGAAAGGACAAAATACTCGCCACGGCCTCGGGATATGAGGCCTCCTCAAATGACACCGCAAAGGGAAAGAGATTTGAAGCCGCCACAGAAAGATCCCGTTGACAACCCTAAATCTCTCCCCTTCGTCCCTAATTTGGCCGACTACTTTGTAAAGGGTCCCACACAACCAGAAACATCACAGAGCCCACTCCTACGGAAGGATGGCTAAAGCTACAGGATAGCCTCAACAAGTTCGGGGAACCAAGGCTAACCCGGTCCGTAGAATGTTCCCGGACCTACCCAAGATACTCCGGGGCTACCACTACCACGAAGAGCGAGTATACCTTCGTAGGCGTGCTCGACCCGGTGGAACAGCTCGAGAAGCTCACAACCACTATTCCTCCCGCCCAGAAGATCCGAAACCCGAGTTCGAACCGACAAAGGCCAAAAGCTAAGGCCACGGAATTTCCTCGATGATCGGGATGGTCTCGGTTATGCAAAGAATTGTTCGAAGAAGAAGTCCAGGTGCCAGACTCCGATTGATCTCGGCTCACCCAAGAGATGATAGCGGCAATTGAGAAAGGAGAACAAAAACAAAGACAGCTTCCCGAGTCACGAGGCCACCAATAGCAATGCCGCTAAAGAATTGGGAAACTCTCTCGTGCCCGTCCGCGACTAAGGAGGAAATGATCACCAAGCTTGGATTGGTCCCCCGTCCCTTTGTGTCAATCTAGGACAAGTCCTCCCAGCCTCTCTCGTTAAGATCGAGTCTCTAGGGTCGTCCGATGGCCTTACGCCCGAAGACCACGAGTCCGTAGCAAGCACTGGATTCCCTTTCGTTTTTCAATGAAATGACTAACCTTTCTGAGTATCCCTTGATTGCCACTTTAACTAATGATGAATTAATTAATAAAAATTTTTTTAATAATAATTCATTAGATAAAGAAGGCATACATTAAACAAAAAAAAAATCAAACAACAAAAAAATCTTTAAGCAAAGTTGTCCTGGAAGAGGAAAATCGAGCCCAAGCCGCCGAAGAGATTTTGACGAGTGTGAATTTGGGAACCGCGGAAGAGCCTAAAGAGACGCAGATTGGCGATTTCTTCAAGGAAGTGGAAAGGATGCTCGCAAAGTCCTGCAAAATCCCCAATTCAAAGAAATTCGCCCTCTTCATCAAAGAAAACATCATGTGCCGATACGGGTTGCCGGCCGAAATCATTTCGTATAATGGATCCCACTTCGAAGGGGAATGTGACAAGTTGCCGGCGTAATTCCGAATAACCCGTCACAAGTCATCACCCTACTGTGCCCCAAACCAACGGAGCCGTCAAGCAAAGAAACAAGACTCGAAAATATCATCCGGAAAATGGCCGTCCAAGGCAGAGATTGGCCCGAGAAGTTACACTGCACTCGGGGCTACGTAACATCGGGCCGAACGGCAATCGGGGAAACACCTTTGCTCCTCACATACGGAATGGAAGCCGTACTCCCAATCGAGCCGAAATACCTCGCTCCGTATACCGCCGGAAAGCCAAATCAACGAGGTCGAATGGCTCCGCAGTCGCCATGACGAATTGGCCCTACTAGACGAACGCCGACCGAAGGCCATGGAACACATCCGGCCTACCAAGGAAGAATGGCCGAGCCTTCGACAAGAAAGTAAAGCATCGGGAGATCCGAGAAGGTGATCTCGTTTCTAAAAGAAAAGCCCCGGCCCGTATCAACCCTCTCGCAAATGGGAGCCTCGTATGGGTCGGGCCATATGTCGTCCCGTAAGATCTTCTCCTGAGGAGCCATGCAACTTGCGACCTCGACGGAATCCCTTTGTACACCCAAAGGAATGGTGACAAGCCGCGCGTATACTACGCGTAAAAAAAAAAAACAAAAAAAAAAACAAAAAAAAAAAACAAACAAAACAAAAAAAGAGTGCTAAAAGAGTAATACCCAACTAGGTTAGAAACCCGAAAAGGGCGGCCTAGGTAAAAACAGGGTTGCACCAAAAAAAAACAAAAAAACAAAAAAAAAAAAAGAGTGCTAAAAGAGTAATACCCAACTAGGTTAGAAACCCGAAAAGGGCGGCCTAGGTAAAAACAGTGGTTGCACCAAAAAAAAACAAACAAAAAAAAAAACAAAAAGAGTTCACCAGCTTGAACTACGAAGACCCGAGCTCCTCAAAATGAGGGGAACGTAGGCAAATGGAAACGGTTCGGTCTAAAGCACAAATAAAAGCCATACTTTGGCATCAATACAATTGATCGTACCATGAAAGCGTCTCAAAAACTCTAAAGCAATTCAAATATTCATTACAAGTTAAAAGCTCTTTGATGAGTCTAAGCCCGATTCATTCCTACAACCGGCAACCCGCTAAAAGAAAACTAAGATACATAATCAAACTAATGTGTCCGTCATGGCAAGAAAGGGATACTTGGAAACCTCGTAGTCACTCCAAGCCACTGCATCCGGTCTCTCCCTTCTTCTTCCCCCTCCGAGTCTTTCTCTTCGAACCGGAAAATGCCTGTATTCCTCCTACCAAGCTCGTATAGGAACAGGTCTATCAAACCGCCTCTCGTCGTGGCCTTAGTAGCCCTAGCGCCATCCCTCATCTCCCGTAGCCTAGCCGGTAACATAGGAGCCCTCCTCTCCTCGTCTCGACGTAAGCCTCATAATCGGCCGCGCGTCTCCGCTCCCGTCATGAGGATTGGCCTCGCCTCGGCCCTCCTCCTCTCGAAACGCCCGGGTCCTCCGCACCTACAATGGCCTCACGCCGTCTCAAAATAGCCACCCGAGTCTCTCCTGCATGCCCTCGTACTCAATCCAGTGTACCAAGTGGTCAGAACACCGGCCTCTGACGCCCGAGAATGACCCGAGGAGGAAAGGCATCGTACCTCCATACTGGGAAAGAAATGGAAACACCGAGGGATCATCCATGGAAACAGGAGCCACCACCCCGGTAGCTATATCATCAAAACCCTCCAAAGGAACTCCGCTCCAAGCCAAACCGCCTCAGACTGCAGCCGAATGTAGAAACCGGACCGAGAAAGCCCCTAAGCATAACCACATGGGACCCGTCCCCGAAGCACTCGCGAGTCTCCACCCGCCAACGAGGCACCAACCATCTCGATATCTTCAGCCCGGGCGACTCCGCCATCCAACGCTCCCACGAGCCCCGATCATCAAAATCTACATCAACACCTCTCCCGGCAAAAGTCCAAGGCTCGATCATATCGAGGTTTCCCGAAGAACCCCCAAACGCTCCATCGCCCACAGGTCAAGAGAAACGGCCGCCCCCGCGCATATACCGTCTTCCGGTAGCTAACTGCCGAGAGCATGAAAAGTCTCCCCAAGAATCAAAGGAACGACATCTCTCGCCTGTGCGACAATGAACGACAACATCCAAGCAAAGCTCGATGGCAAATCCCAAAGGAATAGACCATGAACAAAGTGCCGAACATGCAAAGTGCAAAGGCATCCCAATAGGCGTCATCCACCAAGCCTAAGCCCCTAAATCCGTCTGGAAGACCGGAAATATCAAATGGCCTGGGACCGCGGATCATGCCTCGTGCTTCCTCCGGGAAAGATGAAGAAGGTTGCACAACTTGTCAACAAAAGAAGCTCCTCCTGACAAAGGAATTGCTATCTCCTCCACCTCCGACCTCCAAGCAAGGCCCGAAATTCTTCCACTACCGGAACAATCTCGTTGAAGGAAAGGCAAAAGACATGCCTTCTAGTATCCCAAAACGAAGAAGAAGCCCTTAAGAGGTCATAATCCGGAACCAATTCTTTCGAGAGACCACAAGCATCGTACCTTGTACCGTTCTTCAAAGAAAGACCTTCTCTCATGCATAATTTCCTGACCAATCCTTGAACTTGTTGAAAAATGACATTTGGGACTCTTGGGACAATTTTGAGGGAGCTTTTCTAAGGCTTTCCATGGTTTTTTCTCTTCCTCCCCGAAAATGGTCAAGTTTGACCGGAGGTTGAAGAAGATATTTGAATTTGAAATAAAGCAAGACCAGTTTAAAGCAAAATTAAAGGACACTGTCGATGCGCCCCCATCCGCGCGGATGGGATTGCTTCCCCAAAAAATTTGCAAATACCCAAGCCGCTACACCAAAAGAGGAATATTCCGTCCCGTTGCTCGAAACTTGTGCAAAACCTCCCCAAACCACCCATATACCAAACACCCTTGCAAAAAACCAAGGCTCATGCAACACTGCATTCATATTGCATTGCATTCATAAAATAAAATCCTAAATTATTACATTCCAAAAAAAAAAAAAGGAGAGTGTACAAAAAAACAACAAACAAACATAAATAAAATCCTAAATTATTACATCAAAAAAAAAAATGTGCATGATCTCGTACAAATCTAAATCTCAAAAAAAAAAAAAAATCAATCGGAGTCTCCAAGACCCGATGTCTCCCCGCCCTCTTGCGACTCGGGCCCGCTCGTCAGAGCCCCGAAAGTCTCGGCTCGTAATCGTCCTCATCTCCGTAAAGAGGCTCGCCGGGACCAACCGGCACACTCGATAGGGTAAAACCTGCATCCCCGAAGAAATCGTACCCGAAGGTGAAGGCGTCCGACTCCCGAACATACGGAGACGACCCACCATGCCGCCGCACGTGTCCCCGCCCGTGCGGATCCCCAAGAATGACGTGATCCGAAGGCAAAGGCGCGCGGTGATCAATGAGAGGAGAAAGAGGGGTCTCTAAGAAGTCTCCGAGGGAATAGGAGAAGCCTCCCGTCTGGACAAAGTGCCGGCCGTGGTCTCCGCCCTAGCCTCGAGGTGCCCCGCAAGCAACCATCCTCCGTATGAACCTCTTGGCCCCGATCACTTGCTTCGTCGCTGTCTCGACGACCACCTCCGAAAACTGCACAAAAGCAAAAGCGTCAAAAAAAAAAGAGAAGTGATGCTAGAGATGATGAAACAAAAGAAAGAAAAGAAGGGGAAAAGGTGAAGCCATACCTTCATACCCGAACGAGGCCGGAAAGCTCGTGGAAGCCGCTCGGCCGAGGGATCTCGCACCCTCAATCGGACCCCATCCCGGATGTAGGAAAATCCGTCCGAGGGTACCGCGGATCCCAAGCCCCTCCCTCTCCAAAACCCGAGGCATCCTCGCCTCCTCAAGACGAACGTCGCATATGGCTCGATCGCCACGAAGTCCGAGAAGTGCCGGCTCGGCTTCGGTAATCATCCCAGTCACGGACCGATCGCTCGGTGCATCATATCGGCGGGAGGCTCCACCTGTCCTCAAAGGCGAGTTCACGCCATGCCGGCGCGTCACCCTCTCTCCCGCATAATATGCATCGCAAGTCGCCCCTCAAAATCCTCCGCCGCACCGCCCGCATCTCGCCGCCCTTCACCGCGCTACCTCAAAGCGATCCTGTGGGAAGAATATCATCCCCTCATCCGTCTCTGGCCTCCGTCAAAGGAAGGCAATCCGCGCACCCGAGAGTCGTACGCCCCCGGAGCTTATCTTCTCCCGGCATGCTTGGGACCAAGACCGCATGGCCGGATACGCCCGACGTACGCCTCAGCCGCCCACACCGTGACGTGGAAAACTCCAACGCCCATACCGCGAAAGGTAAAAATCCAATCAATCCAAGGCAAATAAAAGTGCGTGCTCAAAGGAAAGAGGGAAAGCAAAAGAGAGCTTATACCTCCAGAGCAAACTCAAGCAAGACAGGAGCTCACAGCCTTCCGCCGTATCTATCAAGAGCGAAGTACAACAACACCCGGCCTCCCCAGAAATATCTCCAACCGTCTCCATGTCCTCCAAGGACCTCAAAGAAGGCAAAGACCGCCGTCCCTCAAAGCATGCCCAAAGAGTGTGCTCGAAAAGGTAAACCACAGGAAGGACCTAGCACCTGCTTCGGCGCTAAACCTATCCTCCCCACCTCATAACTCGCGATGGTCTCCACGATCTTGCCGAAGACCACGGCATACTCCATCCCCATCCCCTTTTGGGAATAGGGGAAAATCCAAGAAGAGCTCGCAGACGCATCGCCGTAGCCATCTCTCCACTCAATGCCGCGCCCATTGAAGGACGCACCCGTGATCGCAAAGATAGTCGAAGGCGTAACAGCCGCTCGCCCCGTAAGAAGTGGAATGTGCGGGTCGATCCCACCAATGCCGCGCTAGAGCAAACATCAAGCTCCTTGCACTTAGTGGAACTTGACCACCCCTCAAGCACTCGACAAACTCCCGTGAGCCCCGTCTCGACAACGATCCGTCTGACTGCAAAGCTCCTCGGCCCGCATCCGGAAGCCGATCCCACAAGTCAATCACAGACTCCACCGATCCTCGAGTCTTCATCTTGTTCAGCTGCTCCGTCACAAAACGGTTTCCGCCCTGTAAAAAAAAAAAGAGAAAATGTCAAAAGATTGCATTTGCATTAAAAAAAAAAAATTCGACAAAGATAACAAAGATACAATGAGCATAGCCCCATTTTTCTCGCATGAAAGAAAACAATTTGCAAGTCCCAATGCATTCATCAAAAAAAAAAAAGGATGCATTCCTACGGAAGTAAAAAAACTCCGTCCCATTTTTAAAAAAAATGCATACATGCATATCATCCATCTTACATGCAACGGGAGGAAAAATCCGTCCCACTTTTCAAAAAAAAAAAATCCTAAACATACATACATCTCATATTGGCAAAATGCCCATTCTTTCCAAACAAAATGCATGCATTGCATCATCATTCATCAATATCAAAATTCAATTTCAAAAAAAAATCATCATCATCAAGAACATGCAATATTCAATTCCAAAAAAAAAAAATCACAATTCTTCGAATTTTCACATGTAATTTTCAAAAAAAAATGTGGCAAAAATGCCAATTCTTTTTCCCAAGCAAAATGCACATTGGGACACTCACAAATTCATTGCAACATTGCATATCATCAATATCAATATTCAATATTCAAAAAAATTCAAAAATCATCCAAAAATTTCAAACAAGAAATCGACAAGAGGATCAAGAGGATTCAAATATACCGTTCGGAGATGCGGATCCGAAGCCCAATGTTGCCAAGCACGGTAATGCTCCTCCGCAACCGATTGCGAAAGATTGTAATGCCTCCTCATCCGACGAGCTCCACCGCTCTCCGCTACCGGACCACGCCCTGGCCTTGAAAAGCGCCTTCCTCGTGTTCCATTGCTCGAAAATCAAGAAAATCGGAGGAATTTTGAAGCTTCTAGGGCCAAAAATGGCCGCTTCTCCTCGCTCTCTCTCGCTCTCGACAATCTCAAAAAATTGGACTCGAGGAAGAAGAAGGGCGTTGGCCCCAATTAATACCCCCGACTTTCCATCCCTATCCGCGCGGATGAGATTGCAAGGGTCAAAATGACCCTTTTGCCCCTTAAAATTTCGTGACTCTGCAATTCAATCCCCAACTTGACAGAAAGTTAACCAAAGTAACCCCTTGTCAAGAAAAAATTATCCTGGCAACAAACGCAAGACCGAGGTGACCCGAGAAAGATAACTAGATTCCGTATCTTTCATCAAAATCTTCCCCTAAGGCAAGAAACGTAAGACCGAGTGCCCCGAGAAAGA
>JAFEMH010008043.1:0-66312 GCA_022495995.1 Adenophora triphylla var. japonica | reverse complement strand
TGAGGTCTTTTTTCTTTCTACTACTTGGTGCTAAAAGATCACCCACTATGGGTTAGACCCACGGAAGGGCTGAGCCAGACATGGGGCTTAATTATAGACATCCTTCCCTTGTATAATAAGGAATGAGGTTGCGAAGTTTATCTGACAACATTACCCTAGTGCCTCAGGCTCCCACCTAGGGTGGGGTAAGGGGAGTCGGATAATGCGCTGACCTTGCTCCTGTATTAAAGCACAAATACGTTGTTTCCGGATGACCCATGATGAAAATTGCGACAAAAAATGCATGGAATGACTGCAGCTTCATAGAAAAGAAGCGCAGACTGTTTAGTGAGCCATTTTGTTTTATTCCATCATATTCCCAAGCCAAAAACTAGTGAGTCTTTGACTCCATCGGAAATGATGGAAATTACTGAAGTATAATAATTCAGCATTATACGTGATATACCAGGCATATCAGAATTGTGCACATTATGAAAATAAACTTTGATATTTAATGTGTCAATCAGGGCATCCACTTGAATTTTGAGCCAGCTTCTGGTTGTCATTAGTCACACTTTGGAGCAAGACTTTGTCGGATGACACGACACGGCAAAGGGATAAGACAATATAACTATTGATCTTTCAGACAACAATTAGGTACTCGCTCGATCCCAAAAGAAGAGGAACACTTGTCTCATTGGGAAAGTTAAACGGTTGAAAACTTGTAGAATTCCTAAAATGCTTATAGATATTATGACCACAACTTAAACTTGCTTTGGTTGATTTCACTTGATTAATCTCATCTACTTACTAATAGTCTATTAGAATTCATGATACCAAAATATACTTCCCGTAGAATATAATGTTCTTTTTTAGAAATGAAAAAGGAGTACATCCCTCTCCTTCATGGAGGAATAATTACTACGTTTGACTAGGGTCAGCGGAGGATCCAGAGTAGATTTGGCTCAGTATCATACTGCTGCAACATGTGGGTTTCTATTGGTTTAAAATACTTTATGGATCTTTACCATGCTCACGGCATGCAATATAGGTTTGGGTATGAAAACGGTAACACGACGACACTAGAGAGTCCTAGATAATCTCTAGTCTTATCCAAATTATATCCACAAACAGATTCATCAGAACTTTATCTTTAAAGAGAGAGAGAGAGAGGAGGAGGAGGAGGAGGAGGAGCCAAATTGATGGTGCTCGTAGATTGGAAGCAATTTGATCAAGATGGAGAATTCGACTAGAGATATAGCTGCAGCAGCAATAGCATACCAGAAATATGATGGATAAAGCAAAATGACTCACTAACAGATGAATGTCAAGAGCCAAAGATACGAGAATTATAATAGTGGGAAAATTATGCGAGCATAATGTCCTTATGTAGGCCAGATAGAAACATGTGACTTTTATATCTTTTATAAGATGAAAGTCAAGAGCCAAAGATTGATTTCACAGTGGTCTTGTTATACAAAGGGTAAACACCATTTTTATCCATTATACTTTTGTTCAACTTTCATATAAACCATTGTACTTTTAATTTTTCGAAAAAGCCACTATAGTTTGAAAACCTATCACCATGCACCCCCTAATCCATGAGTCACTAATTTGTGATGGAACTTTTTTTATTTTGAAAATGTAGCATCCCGCACCGAAGTATAATGCTTCAAAAAAAGGGGGACGTAAAGTGGTTAACATGAAAGTTTACCTAGAGTACTATGGATAAAATGATGTTTACCGTTACACAAATAGATCAAAGAGGGTTGCATCAGCCTATCAGGAATTGGGACAGCATAGAGAATGTGAGAACATGTGATAATACAGTTAAAGCATATATCCACAGCTGAAAAGAATGATGCTCAATGTACAGGACTTCAGAAATAAGTTTTCTAGTTGGAAAGGCACATAATTAAATACTGATAGCTACTTTCATCAGTTGCAACAAATATAATACAGAATAATCAAAGGATGTATGCATTTTAATTAAAGTACATCAAATCAGTCAGTAATCAGTAGTGCCGTACAGTTGAAAGGATACGCGTAAGAACATCAGAAATAACCGAATCCAACGACTGGGCATTAGGTACAGCAGCACCAGGTTCCCCACGCTGAAACTTCACAAATGCATATGTTTGACACAGTATTAGTAAGTGAAAATTATTATGTATCCTAACAATATGGCAAACAGCATTAACTATACAATGTTTTACAAAGATGAACTTCTTACAGTTCCAAGACCCACTTCCATTCTTCCTGGGCCCAAACGATCAGATAATGCCTGAACCATACGGAGAGTAGCACCCATCGTTCCGACTATTTCAGATGCACGATTAGCTTCTGCAAGAACATCAACAAGAGAAAGACCAGAAGCAGCTGCAGCTCCAGCAACCTGCAATTGTCGAAGGGAAAAAAAGTGTAGAATGAAGAGTTATTTCCAAGACAAATCACATAAAAGCACTGTAGAATCTGTGTACAAAAAATGTATGGAGTCATTGCAGTATATAGGAGACAATTATATAGAGCAATTAACACATGTGGGGTGTGAGAATTTGAGTGTTTTCTTAAATGTCTCTTTTGGAGAAAGTATTGACAAAAATCTGCTTGTTGCAGAAGTATTACCCAAAATACAAGTTTGTTGAATTCACAATTGACAAATTCAACATCATGGGGAAATATATAATTCGCAGTTGACAAGTGCGAATTTTGTTTTCCCCAAATAAAAACAAGTAAAATTCACAATTTTCAACTGCGAAATCAAGCTGAGTAAACAAATAATTCGCAGTTGCTAACTGTGATTTTGTTTTTCCAAAAGCTCCCCCAAGTATTTGTTGTTGGGAAAAATGAATTCGCATTTGGCCAGATGTTTTCAACTATGACACTTTGGGCAGTATGTTTTCAACTATGAGACTTTGGGATATAATTCTTTTTAAAAGGGACAACTTTCGAAAAAAAAAAATCTAAGAATTCCATCAGAAAACTCCCGTAGCTAATGCGAAAAACCACAATCTAACTACTTGGCTAATATATTCCTTTCTATTTACAATACTTCACTAGATTTGTCATAAAACCAAGGTCCCATAATCCAACGTGGAGAAAAAGACTCACGGCACAGAAGACTGAGAAGTACAACTTATGGAGAACAAAACCCAACGTGGATGTTCTGTCCTTGTTATATACAGAATGTTACAAGAGTCCCTAGCAGTCTATACAACTTGTGGATATGTAGAAAATATAAAGAACGATAAAAGCAAATATGTAAAATTATTATCTACATAATAGTACATATCTCTACCAAGGAAGTATATTAATACTAATGTGAGGTGGTTATGTGCTGTTTACAAACCCCACCCCCCTCAAGCTAAGTGGCATGAGCCAGAGCCGCTACACCTTTCATAAACATATCTGTAAGTTGGTCTGAAGTGGAGATGTAAGATAGTAAGAGAGAACTATTTACATAACAAAGTATTCGTTTGACCCTTACGAGATGGATTTTCTGTGGGCTATACATGAATTGGCACATTTGATTTACTACAAAGGGAATATCGGAATGGGTTGAAGTGTAGACCGCCAACCATACTTTTATAAGATGTGACATTAAAGATGGGATCTTCATCGAGAGCTGAGAGGTGAGATCCGGGGGTAAGTGGTGTAGTAGTGGACTTGCAACCATCCATTTTAAACTTGCAAGGTAGATTGAAAGCATACCGAGCTTGACTAAGCATGAGAGATGTAGATTATCGATTCATGATTCTCGATGCCAAGAAAGAAGCCAAGTGAGCCAAGATGACGACGTTCAAATGTGGCACAAATACTATCAATGACTTAAGAAACCTCATCAAAGGTAGCTCTTGACAATAAAATCATCAACATATACCAAAATAGCAATAGCAGATGCTTCCAAGTGAATAACAGGAGCTATCAGACTTACAATTGAAGAAGCCAATTAATAAAAGAAAATCATGCAGCCGCTGGAACCACGCTCGAGGATATTGTTTATAGCCGATGCAGTTGACATAAATGATCCAAGAAAGAGGCCCTATAACGTGCTTACCGATTGACATGGTAGAGTCGGGATCGACACGCTCTAATACAATCTTAGAATTGGGTAAGAAGTAGAGAGAGGTCCAAGAAAGAGTGTGGGCTTATGCTGGACCAGTAGGTTACATTCGAGGTTTCATCTTAAAATCGATTGGTGTCATGAGGAGTATCCTCTCAAGTGAATATACAAGTTCATGTTTGTTTCTTTACAAGATGTGGGATATATTTTCTAGCACGACCCCTCACGTGTAACCTGCAGAAAAGATTGAGGGTCGAGCACGTGCAAACAGGATATAATGTTCCATGCAGAAACAACGGGAAAGTGGCATGGTGGAGTTTTGATTGACCTGCTATGACACCATGAAATAATAAAGAAGAGGTTGGACAAGGAAGAAAAAGAGTCACGACACAGAAAATTGAGAAGCACATCTTATGGAGAACAAAACCCAGCGTGGATGTTCTACATTCACTTTTCCTGTTTATATACACACGATTACAAGAGTCCCTAGCAGTCTATATAAAACTTGTGGATATGCAAATATAATCAATAGGATAAAAGCAAATATGTACAATTAATATCTACATAATATTACTTATCTTTCCAAGGAAGTATATTAATACGGGGAACTAATGATGGAGCACATGAGGCATAGTTGTGAAAGGCTAGCCCCTTCCTCGCGCGCCTCACTTTTTTTGCGCCTTTAGGGGTCGACCGCCTTTTTATTTTATGGCGGGCTGTTAGGCACCTTTCTGGCTCTGTCGGCACCTTTCTTGGTTATGGCGAGAGGCGTCCACCTTTGTCAAAAGACATAATAGGCGTATGTGTAATGTTAAACTGTGTTATTTTGTAATTTTAGTTTTAATGTTTTTAACTTAAAATGCTTTGTTTTGGAAAAACATGGGGAAATATATAGCTTATGGTGTGTAAAAGAAAGAAAAATATCCCTAATTTCTCTCGAGTGATTGAAAGAAAATAGGAGTGAACCCAAAGAATTAGAAAGACTGACCAAAAGAAACTAAGTGCAATAAACAACGAGTTAGAACAGCGACAAAGAAGTGGGACAAATTAAATTTGTCTTTTCTATTATGTTAACTAATTTAATTTGCTTTTTCTAGGTATGGAATTATACGTTCGAAATCATATATTACCTTATTTGCATGTATTATTCTCTTTTCTAACATGCTTTGAAATTTATTTTCACGCTTTTAAACGACTATTTGTTTACTGATTTGAACATCAAATGTGTTTTTTGTATTAGAATTCTCACTTTTGGGGTTTAATTGTTTTAAGTTGCTATCACATGTGGAATTGTGACATTTATTTAATGTAAAATTCTTGTACATAACCTGTTTAAGCTTTGTTTAATAAATGTTACATATATATTATTTTACTATTTTTTTGTTTTATTTCACCGCCTTGCTAGCCTTTCGGCCGCCTTTCAACCGCCTCGCCTTTCGCCTTTTCTAGGAATGTCTCGCCTGCCTCTCGCTTTTCCCCTTTAACAACTATGACACGATGTCCTTATGTGCAGTTAACATAAACTGCCAATCTTGTATGTCTAGACAAGAATGATGAAAGATTAAATATGCAGGTAGATTCCCACAGACAAGCTTTTGTTGAGTTTTCACTCTGGTTAAGATTAAACATCACTGAACCAAACTTTAGAATCATCGCACCATTTTCATGTTTATTGCTGCTTCTTCTAGTCATTTTTTATTAAGTCTGGTACCTAGAGTTATTTTCACCTTTCTTGTGATTTGTCTTATAAGGTAATAACCAAGAGTTATTCTTCAAAGCTAGGATCTTGTTATTTTTAGGGAAAGATAAGAAACTATGAGTCTTTTTATATACGGTGCACTGACATCAATATAGTGAGTACAACAACATTACCGCATTGCCACAAAGGCTCCCACCAATGGTGAAGTAAGATATCTGCAACCTTACTCATGTGTAGAGACTGCTTACATATGACCAATAATGAAAATTGCTAGGAAGCCTGTTATTAAGTTTAATGAATCACTTGTTAATATTAATTTACAACTCATTACATTTATAAAGAAACATGCTCATCCTATTCATCGCTTTCCAACAAGTTACAATTAACTGAACTGTTGTTGTTGACATTAGCGAAAAAAGTCTATTTAAGACAACAAATTAACCATAGATCCCACACACCAAAACCGAAAAGTCGAAAGGAGTGTCCTAGGATATGCTATATGATATGTGTGGTAGACACGGGCACATGGTCATAACCCATTATGCGGACTGGGGTTGTTTAATTCGTAAAGACCGGTAACAGTGCAGTGAGCGTAAATAACATGTGTGCACGTGTGTGCAAAACTGACTAGATGTCAAAACATTCTCTCTACTCTCCTCTCAAAAAAAATTAAGCAAAGGTACATAAGGCAAAAATGTATGCAACTCCCACGTCGACCATTCAATCGGATATAAGAAATACAAGAAACTATTTAAAATTAACAATCCTACAAAATAGGGGTTAATAGACGCAAAACATATCCAAATGCATGAGCATATAAACCAAAGGAACACGATAAGGTACGCAGGTTGTATTGACGGTTGTGCTTTCTTTGGAAGGTACTGAAAATTGCCGATGTCAAAAATCATAAAACCACAATTAGAGCCCATACAACCTTGAGTAAACACTAGCAATCACATAGCTCAAGAACACCAATAACACAAAAGCACACAGGAATTGCACGGTTTCTGATGGGCAGCAGAACCCATGCGGGTCCTGTGCCATAGAATCACACTGAGATGGGTTTTCTTTAATTAATAGTCAAATAATTTTAACACTACGTGAACACAAGAAAAAAGAATCACTTAAAATGTTAAAGAAAAAGCACCGAGTGTTTTGTATCTTAGCTCTTTATTTATTCTAGTTGCAACCTGTGTTTATTTAACGGAAAACACAAGAAAAGCCAATTTTACAAATATTTGATGGTTAGGGGGTTGGGTTAAGTTACACAACAAGAAGGTATTACACGCACACTTCCCTCAATCTAATGATTGGTCTCACTATGGTGCTCTTTCTCTTGTTTGCGTTCATTATAAGTTTATTTTGGGCTTATAGACGTAGATTCCCAAGCCTACTTAACCACATATGGTGTTCTTCACTTTTAGACTGCAAAGCAAAGATTGTTAATAATATTGGATCGGATTATGATTAGAATTATGCCAGCTTTGGGACGAATCTTCACTAGCCAATTCAACAGCAATTCGCAAGGTCTGAAAGCAATTTGTGTGCGGTTCTTGGTGCAAGAAAGCCGTTATTCTCTTCTAAAATTGTGGCTGAAGGTGTGCATCATATAGGAGAAACCCTAAGGTTATATTTGTAAAATGATTTGTCAAAAAAGGAGGATTTCAAGTTAGGAACAAAAATTTAGTTGTGAAATTGATTAAAGCAGCAAAAAGACAGCGATTCTAATGTTTATGTAAACTTTTGACATCCACAAGACTTTAAGAAGCCAGACTTACACCTAAGACTGGTGCATAGACCAAAATACCTCTTTTGAAGGGAAAATAGTCATTTTGTGTGATAGGAACCACGTGATTCCTGGACTGCATCAGAAACCATGAGGCTTGTGCACTTGAAAGAGAATCCCAGAAAACACTCTGTTAACCATGTTAGCTCCGTTAAGTCCAAAGTTCACTGTTTGAACTAGAACAGTAACGAAACTTGACATAAGCTTGACTAAAATAACAAAAGGCATTGAAAGTCAATCAATCAAGTAAAAGATGGATGCCACCATATGCAAGCGGTTCATACTGGGTGTGGACACTGAACAGGTATACAGAAAGAACACTAAGAAACTGACAAGCAATGGGGTGTATATTAAGAAAACAAACAAGGAATGCGTAGAAATAAGACAACTCCTGGAAACCTATGTGAATGTCCGTGTTGTCCTTCTGGATGTAAGTTATTCGCTTGCGCGCTTGTTAGTTTGTTTAGGGATATCACCCCACAAACTATATCTATAGGATCAAATCTGTAAAGGGAGTTCTAGAAAAAGAACACAAAATAATTGACGAGCAATGAACAGTATATTAAGAATGAAAACCAAAGATAGTGTAGAAATAAGACCAATCCTAGAGACCTATGTGAAGGTCTCTGTGTTGTCCCATCTGGATGATAAGTTGTTCGCATGCTCGCTTGTTCGTTTGTTTATTTGGGATCGAACACATTTTCCACCTTTATTGAAAGAAAAAAACAAAATGAATGAATGAGGGCTATACCTTTTGAACCAGGATTGTTCCAGCTAAACCACTTCTTTCATTTATGCCTAATTCTGGTGGTGAATCGCAGTCATCTCCAATAATCACCATCTACAGGATGTAAACATAAATTGGCATTGCTTGAATCAATATTAATTTATCACATTTCTTACTCTTGTTCTTCCCAAAATGAAGCAGCTACTAGAGTTAAAATGTCACATAAAAAAGAAATGAACATACAGACCTTTATTTCGTAGTCTTCAGATTTAGCTATCTCAGCAGCTGAACGAAAATTTAAGCGATCATCCCTATCATTCTGTCACATTTAGAGCACAGTCCATAAAATAGGTAATTGCTGATTGGAAAGCCTTCTCCCACAATCTACTATCTCCGAAACAATGCTACCGATAAACACATGTGCATGCATTATTGCAACTGAACTCTTTTTCATTTTTATATTAATAAAGCCAAGAGTATTTGTTACCTATTCATCTAATGGTTCAGTCAAACAAAGTAATAGCGACTAGTAAATTTAAGTAATTAGGGTACCAAAACATTAAATGGACTGGTCACTGATAGCTTACACTACCTTCACAATCAAGAGGCATCCCTTGGGTCCAGTCACAGCTCGTATGGCCTGAAATTTGGATAGAGTAAGTTTGAGATCATCAGAACACAAAAAAGTATTGGGTGATAATAAGCAGGGTTTGAAAATTTTAGAAACAAGAAATACCGCGAGAATGGAATCAACAGGCGGCGAGGCAAGGAAATCCCCACAGATAGCTGCAGTAAGCATCCCTTCTCCTACAAATCCAGCATAAGCAGGCTCATGACCACTTTCACTTCCTGTATCATGGAATTCAACAATTTTTTTAAAGAGCAACTGGCACGTATTAGAGAACATAGTTACATAAAAGAACTACTGAAAACGAGGAGTAACGTCTTGCATATTTATTAATCAAATAACTTTGAAGTGGTAACGAAATTCAGTGAAAAAGTTCATGCATAGATGACTCATTCTATAAAGAACTATCAAAGTTAAATTCCCCGATTTTTTTTTCGGGTTGTAAAAGTCTGATGATTGGACGTGCGATAGTTAAAAGTCTGATAAGCAGTCCACGCGATTTAATTACGATCGAGGCAGGAGCGTGAAATAATAAGTAAATGTGGGGTATTTTTTCCTAGGGGCTTCTAAAGAATTTTGAAAATAGTTTTTCCTATAAAAACATTATCTATATGCCAAGGGAATTTAGAGGAGGAACCCCTTAATTTATTCCAATATTTGACAACTAATAACAGTACAAGAGTGTTCAATGGCAATGGTTGGATACCCGTAAAAATTAGTAGAAAATCTCCATGTGAAAAAGTCTCTCAGTGCAAGAAAACACAAAGCCAACTCACTGCTAGTATCCTAAAAGAGAGTTCAAGCAAATGTAGCATATAACAAGCAGATATATTTAGAATTTAGAAGTGCGAAGAGAACAAAAAGGAGGTTATATCTCCAATAATAAAAATAAAGTAAACAATAATTTGTGACTTTTTGCATTTTATTTGCTGCACAATAACTGTAGATCGTAATTGGAAACCATAAAGCCAGTGTGTGTCTTCAAAGGTTCCATACCTGATATAACAGCAACTTTGTCATACGGTTTACTTAAAGCATCAGCACGAATTACAACTTTGATCTCAGGAAAACCATCCAAAAGCTTCAACCCAGGTTCGGTCTCCACAAAATCTTTAATAAAAGCAGTCGCTTCAGCTGCAACATAGCAATCAAAATAATTCAACTCCACAAACAGCAAATAAAGAAAAGGGATGGCAGGAGGAAGGGAGAGAGAGAGAGAGAAAGAGAGAGTTGTACACTGAACAAATAAATCTTAAAGGGAAAGCAGAAACTGAAAAGTAGTCTTTACATGTTCAAGATTCTCGAAGCCAAAGAATAATATGTGTATACACTAAACATACACCCCTCCTTCATTTGGGAGGAACAGAGCGTTCCATTTAGCTTGTATATATGAGATGAGAACCTCTTTCTCCCTCAATCCCACAGTCCCAGCCACACCAATCGTTTACAATTATGCTGGTATCAAAACTGTAGACTCAATTATATAACCATTTCATTCCTTAGATCAAATCCAACTGAATTGTAGTAACATTAAAGTTTCATAATAAAATTAGAATTATATATATATATATATATATATATATATACATACATGTAGATAAGAAATTGCTAAACTTATGTGAAAGGCAAATGGCAAACCGCCAATAGAACAATAACGCAAGTCTTCTCTGTATCCTGTTTATTGACCATACAGTGCTTGTTCGTTTCCACAGTTTATTTGCAGTTCTATAACTGCTACAGACTCATATCATCCTGCTAACATAAATATACTTAACACTCACAGGGAGTAAGACCATGCAAAAATAAATTTGCTTAATCCTAAACGCACTCCAGTACGCTCAGCACATCTGTATGTGCACGGGAAACCTCCATCGGTCCTAATTGGCATTATGTGCTCCCTATTCACAATCATTGCTTCATATAGTTCTGTGACGCACATTGTAAAGCAATCATTATCTTCGTTATTTAGTCCTCATCATGTTTTCAGCCATCGGCTAACTTGCTCATTAGCCAGCCATATGAGGAATGACGTTTGGACTCTTCAATTCTGACTGCATTCTTTTGTATCAAACAATTAAAAGGCGCAAAGAGCATAGCATATTCTAAGTTACCTACTCATTACTTGATCCACTAAATCTCAATATTCGTCGATAGGCCTTTACCAACACCATTCTAGGTTAGGTAAATGAAGATTACAACTAAAATAAAATTTAGCGACAGAAAATCGAGAAATTATGTGAAATCCATAGAATAATACCAAAACAAACAATTGAATAAATCAAGCACCGGATTACAATCAAACAAAGTGCATACAAGAGATATAAAGACTTGCTAACTGAAATTTGAATATACTCCGTATTTCCTAATCTCGGATCTATTTAATGTACCAAACATGTAATCTAAAATGAAAACAACGGATAAGGAAAAAAACAAATTAACGCATGAAATTCAACTACTAGTTCAACTTAATAGCATTCTCCTTCAACGAGTATTACAATTAAAACAATATTAACCGAGAAAATCCAGAGAAATGACTAGAAATTGAATAAGCAAACTACCAGAACAAACATTGAGGATATTAGGTTAAACCGCTTGAAATTTGAAATTGAATAAGTATACAAGAGATTATAAACGCTTCTCCAACTCAACTTATTTGGTTATTGATAGTTCCGTGATTCGTAGGTAAGAAGCAACATCAAAACCGAAGAAATTAAGTAAGCAAATACGGTTGAAATTTGAAAGGAAATGGAGAAGAAGTTACTTACCATTGAGGAATTTGAAGGCATCTTCTCTTGCGGACTCCATTTCTACAAATACACAATCGACTTCGATTCTGATATCTCGTTGATTTGATTTGAGGAGAGAGAGAGAGGGAGAGCGCGCGAAAAAGAGGAAGAGTGTGGAGAAAAATGGTGTAACTGGGCCAGTCTTATTGGGCTTAAAAGGAGCGGATTTATTGGGCCACAAAAAATAATACTCCCTCCGACCCATTTCAAATGAGTCATGGGATCATTTCATGATTCTTAAAAAAGAATTTAAAAAATGAATAAAGAATTGAAAGTTGGTAGAAGATTAAAGGAGGGAGAATGTAAAAGTTAAAATCATTTAATAGGAGAGAGAATGAGTGGGAGAAATAGTAAGTTAATGATTGATTTTTTTGTAAATATGTTAAAATTATAAGGGTATAATGAATGAGTTTTTTGTAAATATATAAACATTATGAGGGTATAAATGTCCGAAACACTGTTCATATATTTTCATTTATGAAATGGCTCATTTAAAGTGGAAAGGACCAAAAAGAAATTTGGCTCACTTGAAGTCGGAAGGAGGGAGTATTACCGAATACCCTATCCATTCATTTCATTTGAATTTGAAGCTTCACCAATTATTCATTCTTAAAGTTTTCGTTTCTATTTTCATTGCATTTTTACATAAATAGTAAAATATTTTGAATATATACGAGATAAATTGAGTTTATTTACATAATTACATAAATCAAAATATAATACAACTAATAACATAGAATGAGATTGCTAATCTATAGTATAAATGAGGCTTGTGTTTGCTACAGTAGAGTGAATAGTGTCAAGCGGGAAATTTTCTATTTTGCCCTCATATATTTGTCCCTTTCCCATTTTGCCCTAAAAAAATTTTTTTTTTAAATTAAAAAAAAAAAAAAAACACCCGTGTCCTTAGACACGGGAATGTACTAGTGTTTAATATTTGATGTTATTTATTTTGGGATTTTAAAATTAGAGATTCTTTTTTATTTTAAGCCATAATAACCGATGTTTTCAACTAAACTTTAGTTTTGTTTTGGAGGTAAAACTATTTAAATTTCACTGTAATCCTTACATCTTGATTGTTTTTATTGAATGAAAGAATATAAAAAAGAGAGACAATTTATATGATAAATTTGTTTTTTTTTTTCCATTAGGTTGTACACAATCCATTCCAATATTAATGATTATTTTTTGAAAAAACTTGCACCCAAAGTAAATATTTAGTTCTAAATTACTTTTTCCCGTCAAAAATAGTTGTTATTCAATCATCAATTTAAATTTTTTTGCAGCCATGAAAATTGGATTTGATTTGTTTTTTAGATATGTTTTAAAGATCAAAAATATGTATTTAAAAGGATCCCAAATCTCAATTCCGTCATTTTGAGTATCTAAATAACAAATCAAATGCATTTGAAATTGGATTTCAATTGGCTAGATAAACTTAATTTACATCAGCAATTTTGGTTTAATAGTTACAGTTTTAGATAAATATGAGTTGTTTAACAAAATTACTTCAAATTTTAAATTGACGAAATCTGAATCTAAAGATAAGCTCAAATCTCAATTTCGTCACTTTGAGTATCTAAATAACAAATCAAATACATTTGAAATTGGATTTCAATTGACTAGATAAACTTAACTTACATCAGCAACTAAACTAGAAGAAGTCATATAGTATTAGGACTTATTCACCTCTTCTTATAACAACGTCTTCAAAAATATTTTATTTGCGTTCTTTTAATTAGTAACTCTGCTAGACACATCTGAGTGATTCCATAGCCGTCCAAGGTAATTCTACACTCTTCCCTTATTTTTCTGCAATTAATTATCTTCTTCCCTTTTCGGCTTCGCCATAGACCTGATAATGGGAATATAAATAGGTCATTTCTGAATAAATAAATAAACAGTTTTTGAATATAGAAAGATCCGGAAAAAAGGTAATAATATGAACAGTGGGATGAATAGGGCCATTCTTAACTATGATATGTTTGCTCCCCTTTATTATTGGTATTAAATAGAGGTTCCAACAGCGTCATGAAAGGATAAATATTAATAATAAACCCCATCATAAGATTATCATGAACAATAGATGCTATGAGTATGAAGTATTCTTGTCTAGAAAGAGAAAAAAAATGCCACAATGTGGCATAAGCCTGTTTGCGTGGGGGATTACTATTGAAACTATTTGCACAGGGACAACAGGAGGATTCAAAAGCTGATCTTTGTTAATTTGTGATTTATGTGTAGAAAGAAGGGGAGAGTGTGAATTATTTCTATGTTTTTATCCTTTAGGAAATTATTGACTGTCTGTTAGCTTTGTTCCATCTATAGTGGGCTATACCAGGTTCAGTTAAGGAGCACCATGTCAGTTAGTCTACGTACAAGCTAGGGAGGCGTTTAATTTTGGATGTTGTTTGCCTACTCTGCAATGCAATGGGTATTGGGAAACTGGGAAGTTTGATTCAAAATCCATCAAAGTCTAAGATTTAAAGTTATACCAGATAAAATTCCCCAGAGAGATGTTGTTTTTTGGACTATTATGATTAATAGGTATTGGGAAGCTGGCGGAAGTTTGATTCTCTCCCATGTTTTCTTTACATCAAATGCCATTTGCGGGCGTGGCACCGAATGGAGTGACTATGACGAATGATTTTGCTGCTTGTGTAAGTTTTAGTGCTATTGAAACGAGTCTCTCAAACATATATAAATGTATTGCTGCATGACATACTAAACATATAAATTTCGTGCTCTGCTTCTTTCATTTTTATTTAAGTGATCACTAATCAGTTTTTGCACCGTTCTCGATTATTAATGTACTACATCCGTCCCAAAATGAATGTCCAAAAAATTTAAAATTTGCTATTGATCAAGACAATATTATTATTTTTATTTATTTATTGAAAATTCATCTTAGGAAGGAAGGAGTATATCTTCTCAGTAAATTCCTTATCGTTTGCTTTTGATTATATGAACACCCTATGATGATTCATGAGGTAAAAGTTTACCTGCTGGGTTCATCCAAACTGTTTCATGTATGATGCAATGGAGATATGGCAGCTTAGTAATGATTGATTCATCAAAAATGATCTTTTTCTTATCAGCAAATGATCGCACACTATTTGATGAAATGCCCCATTGACACAAACTTAATTGCACTATATTCTTGAAAGCTTTTACCAATGAGAAAGCATTTAACTTTTGGATTGGGGTAGATTTATGGAGAAATCGAAGTGTAAATGGTTTAAAAGCATTTAACTTTTGGCCTTGGTCGCACCTGAATACTTGTCAAGAGCGGGCAACTAGAAGCCCTTAGGAGGTCGTCGCTCGAGCAATTCTCTGGACAAGGGGCAAAGAGTAAAGTCGTTTCATTCGCCCTTTCCAATATCCTCCTTCCTATCGGCCTCCCATTGTTCTAACCTCTTTTTCCACTGCAACCATTCCCTAGCATCTGGATTGTCGTTTCTCGATGGTGAGAGATTGTTGGATCTCTGTCGCTCGTCTTGATGAGGCTCTCTTCTTGAGTTGACCCTATGCCTTTCACTTATAGGGGGAGTCACCTCTCTACCTCGCCTACCTCTATGAGAAGGCGACCTTACTGAGTTTACTGGCGATCTGCGCCTATCTTCCCTGACTGGCGACCTGCGCCCATTCCTATCCCGATGAGATTGCGACCTAGCTGACCTTATAGGCGACCTAGCTGATCTGACTGGTGACATGCGCCCATTCCTTTCAGCTTCCCTTTGTCGCCTCAACTCCGACTCAGCCTCCTGCTCCCTATTGTTATTGAGGTGACTTCTCAAGTCGTCATTGGGAACAGGCATGTGAGTATGGATAGATCGCTCGACGATTCGCCGTTCGTCGTTCGTCATAGCGTTCCCATTCTGCCTACCATTCTCGCTTGGTGGCCTGTGAGAGACCTATGAGGGAGCATCTCTCTGCGATCTCCTGTCTTTCTGAGCTGGATCATCTTCCATCTCCAGCAATTCAGCCAAAATTCTAGCCCGCTCCAGAAGCATGTCCTTCCTACTGGGGTGATTGGTTGAGGGACCTGCCTGGTCACCTGCAACAGTTCAACCTACCGGTTGGCGCTTGGGAGGGGGCCGTGCTTCTTCCTCCGCCATAGTCCTTTTTTCCTTTCTGTTATCAGGCAAACCTCTTCCATCAGCCACGCTGTTAAAGCGAGTAGCCCTCCTAGGCGGATTGCCCTAGGGAGGGGGAGGAAGGTAAGTCGTTCTGTTGCCTGCGCCTGCCTCTGCATTCCTTACTATCAAACTAAGCGTCGGATCGCTGGAAGAGGATGTTGTCTGTCCGTCTTGAGCCATATTACTCTCTGATTAATATTCGAGGTCAAAAAGCACGATTCCCGGCAATGGAACCAAACTGATGCTGCAAGAATCGTGCTGGATCAATCTCCGTCCAATCAGCAAGATAGATCTCCTGGCGTTTGACCTGAAAACAGAACCCACGACTAGCCAGAATGGTCTCCGGCAAAGACCCTCGGGCGTGAGAGTAAGTATGGAGTATTTGAAAACTGATAAAATATAATGAACAGATGTATTCAGAATATTAAATAGCAATTACCTTGGAACGGTTGATATTGTGAAGTATTTATAGTTGTTGATGAGAGTTGTAATTGTATTGGGATTGCATCAGATCCCTAGAATCATGGATCAGATTAGCATAAGAGATCGTGTCCATATATAACTCCTGATTTGTAGGAATTTTGTTAAGAGAAGAATCGTAAATACGCCTGGACTCTGTAGGTCGACGTAATTTCGTAGGTCGAGGTCGCCTGTTTGGATCCAGGTTGACCTGACTGATGAATAGGGTCGGATTATACCCGAAATGGAATCTGGATCGTATGTCGTACGATAGCTAGGTCGGGACCATGTAGGTCGGACAATGAGCTAGGTCGACTGATCTTGCTGATGGGCCTTGGGCCTAGCCCACTGAGAATGTGGTGGCCATAATATGTAAATAACTGATTTTTATTCCGTTCAGACTCACTTGTCATACTAACAATAACTATCCATTTATTATTCTCTACCCCACTTTCTCTTTTATACCTCACTTTTAATAATCACAACACTTATTTTACTATACACTTTTCTTAATTATTATGAAAGGCCAAATTTTTACCTTTTCGAATGATACGGAGAGGAGAGGAGGAGTAGGTATTAACATTATTCTAACATGTTATCCTTATTTGAAAAGTTCGAAATGTAATGTCCTATTGTCCTTACGTGAAATATTTGTTATAACCAAATGCGAAACGGATCTTTGCAACTCACATACCCACAAACAAAGTAACAAATGAGGCAAAATATTTACGTGGTTCGGAGAAGTCCTCCTACGTCCACGGGTGGCAACCAAACAAAATCACTATTATAAAGGTGATTACAAAGAGTTTTCAAAGTGTATCACTCACACTCGTCTCACACTACAAATGTGTCTCTCTCTCAAAGCGTTTCTCACACAATTGCAATTTGCCACACTGCTAGAATGAGTCCTAGCCAAGCCTATATATAGGCACAAACCATCCATGATAAGGATGTATCCAAGAGAAGAGAAAACACCAAGAGTTTCATTGGAAACTCAAACAACATCCATACATGTACCACATAGATAATGATTACATGTGATAATGTACTTGGACCAAATGTATATGAACTTGAGCCAAATCAAACAATCTCCACCTTGGCGAAAGTTCCCAACTACATAGCCGATTTTGGTTGCCAACAAACTAACCGGCTATTCTTTCCTTCCAATGTTGATACATCCAAAACAATGCTCAAACTTGTCTCGAGTAACCACCATCGTCAACATATCAGCAGGGTTATCAGCAGTTCCAATCTTCAATAACCGAATGTCACCTTCATTAACAATTTCACGAACAAAATGAAAGCGAACATCATTATGCTTCGTCCGGCCATGGTGTACTTGGTTCTCCAATAAACAAATAGCACTCTGGCTATCACAATACACATCAATGTGTTTCTGTAAAATCCCCAAGTCATTCACCAAACCGTGCATCCAAATAGCTTCCTTAAAAGCTTCGGTAACTGTCATATACTCTGCCTCGATGGTAGATAATGCAACTGTAGACTGAAGCGTATAATGCCAACAAACTGGTCCACCAACCATAGTGAACACATAACCAGTAGTAGATCGTCGCATGTCCAAATCACCAGCATAGTCGAAATCAACATAACCAACCACAAGTTTATCAAGCTCAAGTTTTTCCACTTTCTGAAACTTGAGACCAACATCAACAGTACCATGAATGTACCTCAAAATCCACTTAACAGCTTGCTAATGCCCTTTTCCAGGATTGTGCATATAGCGACTAACTATGCTCAAAGCTTGAGCAATATCAGGTCGGGAACAAACCATAGCATACATCAAAGCACCAACTGCATTTGCATAAGGAACTTTCTCCATCTGACTTTTCTCTTCATCTGAACTAGGACACATCAAAGCACTAAGCTTAAAATGAGGAGCAAGCGGCGTACAAACATGTTTTGTCGAGCCATTCATACCAAATCTTGTCAAAACCTTTTGCAAATATTATGACTGAGTCAACCAAACAGTACCATTTCCTCTATCTCGCTTAATCTCCATCCCAAGTATCCTTTCTGCTTCACCCAAGTATCCTTTCATATCAAATGCCTTTGACAGCTGAGCCTTCAATTTATCAAGCTCCACATTGCTCTTGAATGCAATCAACATGTCATCAACATACAAGAGCAAATAAATGAAGGAACCATCTTTGAGTTTAAGAAAATACACACAATGGTCAAATTGGCTTTGAGTGTAGTCATACTCTACCATGAACTGATCAAACCTCTTATACCACTGTCGAGGAGACTGCTTAAGTCCATACAAGGACTTCTTCAATTTACAAACCCAATTTTCCTTACCAGCAACTTGAAAACCATCTGGTTGGGTCATATAGATCTCCTCCTCCAAATCTCCATGTAAGAAAGTTGTCTTCACATCAAGTTGTGCAAGCTCAAGATCAAATTGAGCAACCAATGCCAACAAAATTCGGATAGATGAATGCTTAATAACTGGAGAAAATATCTCATTGTAATCTATCCCTTCCTTTTGTGCATAACCATTTGCTACTAATCGAGCCTTGTAGCGAATATTATGTAACGTCCTAGCTTTTCATTAATAAACATGATTTCATTCATAATTAAAATTCCCAAATCAAGATACTTTAACGGCTAGTACATCTAACCATAATTCAAATGCGGAAAATAACTGTCTTTAAACCTTAACGGCTAGTACGTCTAACCATAATTTAAATGAGGAAATAACTGTTTTTCAACCTTAACGGCTAGTACAGCCCACTAGCTCGCTAAGTACGTAATGATTAATGCTAACCCTAACCCTGATTCCAGTCGCCATCCCTGCGACCGATCAACTTCTCCTACCGCTTACCTGGGAGGAAAAAAAATAAGAAAAGGGGTGAGCGAACAATGCTCAGCAAGTTCATACGAAATCTCTCCGGGTACTAAGGAAAGATGACCGAAAGAACGAAACCAATCGATTATACTTCAACGAAAGGCTATCAATAATAATCTTAACTGTACACATTCAAAATACAGTTATCATACTTAAAGAGAACATGGCCCTATCACAAGTTCGTCAATTCCATAGTTTCAAACACCTTTCAGGGTGTCACACCTTTTCAGGGTGTTAAGAGAATAAGAGACCTTCCACCTTTTCAGGGTGCTCCCTTATTATGATATATCATGATATTCAAACTACTTCATCAAGTAGCAAGTTAAAAGTCTAAGTTCTTTTCAATCAAACTAGACTATCTTAATTAGTCCTTTTCAATCAAACTAATCTAACCGCACCTGTTTCAATTAGATACAGTTATAGTTCACATAATATTTCAGGTACAAGAATACATAAGGCAATTTCAATTCACTTGGATACCCATTGAACAACATATATCAAGGGTAAGATAATCAAAAGACGTTATACCAACATCGGAATTCAAATGCTACCGGCCATTAGTAGCTGCGCTTGAAAGAATTATGAGGAATCCTATATTAAAGGATGAATCTCAAATACTTAGGAAACGTAATCCCTTACCTTGGGTTACTTGCTCTTTCTTCGAAAGTCCTCTTGCACAAATCTACAATCATGTGGAGAGAAACTCAACTTAGGTACAAGTAATCTCTCCCTACTTAGTACCTTTAATCCTTTTCGATAAATCTATGAGTTATTCTACTTAACTCCTTTTAAAGATTTACTCTTTTACTCTTTTAGGTTTCCAAATTACCCTTAGGATTTCTAAGATTCATTCACAATTATCACTTCCGATACTACAATTATCCGTACTAATTTACTATTCACAGCATATGTATTTTACTATTCACAGCATGTATTTTACTATGCACAGCATATGTATTTCTAGTTTACTATTCACAGCTTTATACACCTTAAAACTCACACCTAAACACTCTACATACACGGCAGACATACATTTTCTGACTGCCACCTCCAGCCCTCCACACTCAGCAACACTCACACATCATCACATACCTAGCAACACACGCAACACACGCACAGAAACACACACGTGCGCACATCAGCAGCAACAGATATACAGAATTCTGTCGACACACTCCCAGCTTTACGACAAAACTTACACACATTCTGCTGCACAACCACGCACACACACCAGCATGCAGAAACCCACACACACACATGTTGTACACACACACAGAAACACTCACAAACACCCATACAGACCCCTCAGTTCCTCAGTTTATTTCATATCTAAGCATGCAATATCTGGTTCCCATTGATCACATACTAATCTCCTACCCATAATTCATCCATGGTAGGCTTTTAAACAACCTTCTTCCATGTAATACATTCAACTGACTTAGTATTGCATATCAACATTCACAAAGCCTGTTTACATAGAAATTTAGATTACTTAGCACAAAACCACCCCCTGTTCCCACAGAACTTCCTTAGCATGGCACTCAAACAATATTCAATAATAACAACACCCTACTTCATATACAATTCCCAGCATACATATCCATATTCCATAAATTTCATGCTTCAATCTTAGTTCCAATTCCACAATTATACTTCATGATTTAAATACCAAATCTTGATTTCCTTTTAGAGTATTCACCTGTTTTCTCTATCTTAGAAGTCAAAAGAAGAGAATGATTACTTACCTAGGTTGAGCTTGAACACGACAACTGAAACCTTTTCCCTCTTGCTGCTGCCTTCTCCTTCCTGTTGCTCCTTCTCTCTGCGCCTCTCTCTCACTTAGCGTAATCTCTCTAATTGCCGTAACCTCTCTCAGCCGTGACCCTCTCTCTATTTATAATCCATGCGGCTCTTTCTCTCTTCTCCTTTGCCATTAAAACATATGAAGAGGCTCCTCTAAATGTGTTTCCATCAATTACTTCCACCAAAAGGCCTAGGTTTAATGGATGTATTTACTTGGGTTTATAATTTCCTAATCCAATTGTTAAGTAGAGTCCAACCCAAAATAAATAACCTAAGTTGACACAATCAGGCCCATCTAATCCTAGTCCATCTAGGAAAAGAATAATTCAAATAATTAATTTAAACCCCTAACATAATTAATTAAGGAAATCATATTTTAAATAAATAAATAAAGAGTATAAATTTTTAGGGTTGTTACATTCTTACCCCCTTAAAAGGGTTTGGTCCACCAAACCAAACACACTCATTCCGAAAACAGGGCGGGATACGACTCTCGCATCTCGCTCTCGAGCTCCCACGTCGCTTCTCTTTCTGTGTGGTTGTTCCATTGCACTTTCACGTACGGAATTATCCGCCTTCTCAAATTATGATTTTTCCGATTCACAATTTTCACAGGTTGCTCATCATATCTGAGCTGTCTATACTCAATCACATGGCTCGGATCGGGTATGTACTTCCTCAACATCGAGACATGAAGATAATCATTATGACTTAGGATTAGGTTTCGCCGGAGGTGGGAAAGGGAGGGTCACTGGAGTTAGAAAGGGAAGGATCGCCGGAGTTGGAAAGGGAAGGGTCACTGGAGGAGAGGGAAGGGTCGCCGGAGGGGAAGGGGAAGGGGAAGGGTCGCCGGAAAGGGTGGTAGAGAGAGAAAGTGAGAGAAGAGAGAGAGGGGATAGTTTTAAATTTTTGGGTAAAGGATAGTTTGGGTAGGGAAGGACTAGGTGGAATTTTGATTATGATGCCGGATTAGTTGGTTAAATTTCAAAATTCTTGTCTTAATTGGTCTTTTAACTTGGGGTGAAGGACCCAACGGTAATTTCCTAAAAAAAAAAAAAGCACACTACGGTATTTTGGGCCCAAAAGCGATAACGGAAGATTTTTGGGTTATTATACTAAAGCTCTCCTAAGAATTACCTAATTTTTAAAAAGGTAAGCTTTTTTGTATTATTATTGCCCTCATGTCCACATGGAAAATGTTTATTTCCTAAGGCCCCCCGTTCATTTAATAAAATAATGTAAACCCCAAACTAACCCTCCCTCCCCAAACCGCCATTTTGTAAATCGTCTTTCTCTCTTTCAATCTCTCTTCATATTTATCCCTATCTTCACTCTCTAGTGGCTTCTCTGGTCGCCCTCTTACCTTCAACCACACCCTCACCACCTTCTCTTCCCAATATTTTTATGAAAGGGATAACATTTATTAATCACACACAAATATGGTTTTGTTTATATTTCGAGACAAATTTGAAACTGGAAAAAATTGGTATGCAAAACAGAGGCATGTTGCAAGTGGGAAGGTGGGACAACGACGGAGGATGCGTCGAAGTGCAACAACGGATGTTGATTTATGCCCGTGTTTGTAGGCATTTGAAATCCATATTGGGTGTTAGAAGAGGGACATTGGTGTTGGAAAAATATGTTGTGTATGAAGGAAATTGTGTATTTTCCTTACATGAATCGTTTGTCATTTGACATAGATTATTGTGGGTTCATGTTCCACTCCATGTGAACATTGAAATGGTATATCTAGATGTCCAATTTGAGATTGGATGAGAAATATATGATAGCTTAAATTTGATGGGTTTGAAGCGTAAATTTTAGAATTTAACACCACTATTGATGTCCCATGATTTCTAGATTAATGAGGGATTAATAGGGATCATTACCTTGGGATTAGGGGTTACAAAGTGTGGAATTAAACCCCATGAATACAAGGTAATGACTCCCATATTAATACAAGGATTAATTGGGAAGACATGACATAGTTGTTGAAGCTACAACTAGAGAAACCCACAACAAATGAAAAAAAAAAACCTTTTCCATCAATCTTCCTCCTCCCCTTTGCAATTTGTTCATCTTCTTTCTTTGGCCTCCTAGAAATTTATCCATGGTGATTTTGTCCAAGCATAGTGAGATTCGCCGGAGATTCTAGTGTGCAAGAATAGTCTGGTCCGTCCGTTTTATCCTGAGAGGCGAACGTCCAAAACAACCTCAAGCACAACTCGGTGAGGGGGCGAATTTGTCTTAAGGAGAGTGTTGCACACGACTCGGGCAACATCAAGAAGATTAACATACAAATTTTCTCCTACGGTTTTTTCTCTTTGTAATGAATATCAAGGATGTTGCGATGATTGCGTAAAATAATTGTGGCGACGCCACTTCTAGTGTTTATACAATGGGTGATATATCTCATATGGCTCATGAGAATCATAGTGAATTTTTTTTTTGAAAAGTTCGTAGGAACTAAGTTGAGAAATTGAACGTTGAAAGATGTAGTCTTTAACGTTCTTATGGTTCACAAGAATCATAATGAGAAAAATTGAATAGTTCGTTGGAACTAAATTGAGAATATGAACGTTAAAATATGTAGTCTTTAATGTTGCATTTTATCAATGATGCATTGGCAAAGATGATAGGGCTTCTTGAAAAGAGTTGTTAAATCCTATTATCTATTTCTATATAAAAGGTGAAGTCACAATAACACTTTCCCTTCAAAACTCTCACCTAGATACAATTTTGATCAGATTCATTTTTATTAGGCATTCAATCTCAAATAATAAATGAAATAGTAATTAGTAGTTGATTATTGAGCAGCATTTAATACAAGTTAATGAAATCCAGTTAATGATTTTTAATTGAAATATTCTTGAGAATAGCTGATTATTGAAGAGTTTAAAAATCACTTTCTGGTAACTTGATTTGAACTTGAAACCACCATTTTAGAACGCATTTTCCAGCATAGATATTTGAGAATGTATAACAAACCTGTCTATAAATAGGATCAACATTTAGTCTCCGAGTAGCTATCCATTTTTAACTTCATAAAGTACAAACAATGTCTCATTTATTTCTTTGTTTTGTTGGTTTGCAACATCAACTGAGTACAATATATAATGCATTTTTCACGATGGTGATGTATATCTTATTAATATATATTCCCTCCGTCCCAAACAAAAAATTGAATGACAACAAAATTTCAAATTTAATCTAAGTTTTTTTTAAAGATTTTTTTGTAATTTATTTGGGACGGAGGTAGTAAAAGTTTATTTGATTTCATATTATTTGTATAAAATGGAATAAATTGTTTTCAATAGGGAGTGAGAGTCCATGCAATAATGAGAATCTATGCGCGCTTGAAAGTTTGTTGAGATGTTGAATGAAAAATGTTTATATGCAGCAAGGAGTTTCATTGTTGATGACAATATATTGAATTATAAAACTTCTACAAAATATAAGATCGTATTTATTGAAAAAACAAGGATAATTTAAGTTAAGTATATAAAAAAACAAATGTAGATATACATTTTTTAGAAGAAATTTATGAGATCTTGAAGGTAAAATATAGCTTGATAAAAATCACAAGTGGTGAATTTCAACAATATGTAAAAAATTATTTAATTAATTGTACTTTAGATATATTTTAAATCTTGATAATCTATCTTATTAGAAAAGATGGGTTCGTGTAAATATATACATTTCACATCGCACTATGT
Source organism: Adenophora triphylla var. japonica (assembly GCA_022495995.1). Lineage (NCBI taxonomy): Eukaryota > Viridiplantae > Streptophyta > Magnoliopsida > Asterales > Campanulaceae > Adenophora > Adenophora triphylla. The sequence goes on along the minus strand of JAFEMH010008043.1, from coordinate 41,658 downwards.
TATAAACATAGAATTATTTTGAAAACATGTTAATGTAATGTTAAATACCATTATACATGAATTTATTTAAGCAAAATTTATAGTATATACGTATGTAAGAGGAAAATACCAGATTTTAGAAGGATTCAAGTTCTATCCAGTCAAATGATCTGTAATAATCTGATAATATAGATATATTTAACGAAATTTGATACTACGAACAAAGAATGTGGATATTTATAAATGGAGAAACAAAAAATGATGAAATTCTTTGAAAAATAGTTGTTTAACCATTTTGTTATAATATTTCTAAATGGAGATACATATGTTGATGATTTGAGAAGATATATACATATAATTATGAGTATAGTTGATGGATTAGTCGTGAAATCAGTTTGGTAATGGGTTAGGGTTTCAAAAACGACAGAGAAAGAATGAGGGTTAGATAGAAATTTAGATTTAGGGTTTGGGAGAAGGTTCGTATTCATATGATGAATTTAGGGTTGGACCAGGTTAATTTTGGGTGGGTTCTATTAGCAAGCAACCCAGTCCGTTAAGAAATTAACTGGGTTTATTATAGTAATCCATCGTAAAAAAAAATTACTTGTATTTTATTGGTTTATTCTCTTGTAGGTAGAAACCTATTTAAGAGGCAAATAAAATTTTATTTTTAGATCTGAAAATAAATAGGATATTTATATTAATGGTTTATTTTCTTGACTTAAGAAGTTGATAAGAAATGGAAGGGGAAAATTAAAAAGAGAAGATGGAATTATTTTAGTGATGTGGTACCACCTGTATTTCAAAATGAATGATCTTGTAATTTCAAAATAAATAATCTTGTATAAGTATCTTCAAATTATATTTTTAAAATTATTATTAGTTCTTATAAGAATTTTTGCAATTTAATAATTATATAGTATACTACCTTCAGTTTAAAATATTTGTCACTTTTAAATTTTTCACAAGTTTTAAAAGACATAGTTATTGTACCAACTTCATGATTAAATCAATATTCTATTTATTATTTCTCCTTCATTACTTTCAATAATAAAATGGAAAAAGTTTCAATGTCATTATATATTTTTATTGAATACCTTTTATTTAAAAAATATTTTTCTAAATTAACCTTTATACTAATAGTAACTTTTTAAATTTAGTTTCTGTTATTTGTCAAACTTTTTTGACCGTGCGTTTAACGCACGGGTGTTAGACTAGTTATCAATAGTGACAAAAGTCACAAAGATAAAAACAATAGAGATTTTTTAAAGAAGTTGTTGAATTCTATTGTTGTGAACATTGAAAAATATCACAAGAACTAAATCTATAGGGCTTCGTGGAAGAAGTTGTTAAAACCTATAGGGAATATGTGACTAATGTCATAAAGATAAAAATAATAGGACTTCTTGAAGGAGTTGTTAAATCCTATTGTTGTTGATGATGACAAATGACACAAATATTTAGAAGGAGGACTTCTAAAAGAAATTGTATATTATGTAAATGAGAATGTGACTTTCTCTAATTTAGAGGTACTTCAAGATGAGACCTTTAAAGGTTTGGAATAATTAACCTTCAACTATAATTCCATTAAGGAATTTGGAGGTTTATAAATATGAGTGGTTATAAGAAATAAATTGTGTTAATTCTCCTATTGAATTAGCAATTTATTCTTGGAGTTAATTTTCTAATTAATTTAGAGAGTTATATTTGAAACAACAAAGTTATAATTGTTGAAAATTAAAGCCAATGTTTGGTAAATGCTCTTTGTGTGGAGGCAAATTATAATGGAATGTGGTTGTTCCAAGTATATCGGATCACCATAGTAAGAAGTTAGAAAATTTTGTTGGCCTCGACTTTAAGTGATGGCAACAAAAGATGTTCTACTTGACCACCTTGAACTTAAAGAGGTTTTTTTTAAGAAAGATCCTAAAAAGTTTGGTGAAAATGTGATAGATGTTCAAGCCGTGAGTGCGGTTGAAGCATACGAATTTTCTTTATAGGAACTATATACTTAATGAATTTTTGGATTCATTATAAAACGTATATAGTAACAAGAAATTGCAAAACATTTGTGGGAGTCGTTGAACTATAAATATAAAATCGAGAATGCGGGTGCAATGAAAATCATCGTAAGCCGCTTCCTTGACTTTAAAATGGTGGACTCCGTAAATGAAAAAAATCATATGAAAGAAGTGGAAATAGACTTCCATGAAAACCATGTCGAATGGATGGTTTTGAGTGAAATTATCAAGTGATGATAATAATTGAGAAATTGCTTCCCACTTGAAGATATTTTAAAATCACCTCAAACATAAATGAATATAAATGAATATTGAGGTGTGTGCTATTCGTATTTGTGTTGGAAAAGAGAATAGAACTTTGGAGAAAAAGTTGTCTAATATTTCTTGAGGCGAAAGCAAATGTGATGAAGCATGCCGAAATGCTTAATACAAAGACAAAGTTGGTCAAACTTGTGTGAAAAGTCAAAATCATTTGAAAAGTCAAACGTGTTTAAAAAGCCAAACTTGTTTGAAAAAGTCAAGCATATACCTTGTGTCTTGAGAGACAAATATGTGCTTGAAGTTTTAATCAAGGCATATTGATACTTGAGATGTGAATATTATTCACTAGATGATGGTAAAATGTAAGTTTTTACCTTTAACGTTGCTTGCTAAAAAGCAAAATGTTGAATCTTATCTCTTTAAAGGAAAAGTTGAAAATCAACTTAATAAAGATGTAGTGATAAAACACAACTAAATGTAGTTTGTGTATATTTATACTAAATACTATTGATTGCATATGTGTTGAGTATGCTTACAATAGTTGTGATTATAGAATTCTTGTTTATGAATTAAAGATTCAATAATGGAATCATGAAGCGCTTCTTTCTTTAAGAATATGTTTCCGTATAAATTAGGAGATGAGGCAAACTCATTTAAACGGATTCATGATTCAATAGAAGAAGAAGAAACTTATCATGAGAAAATGATGAAGAAGAGACATGACCTCGACATAGCAAATAAGGTAGATAAGGAAATTTTACAGCCCAAATTTTCTAACCTCCATGCTAAAAGGTGAATCACAAAGTTATAAAGACATTGAGCTCTTTGGAAGGATCTTTGTGGAAAGAGGTCATTAAAAGTGAGATTGATTTCATCTTGAAAAATCACACTTGGAAACTAGTGGATTTACCTTCGAGTAGTAAATCACTAGCATATAAGTGAAGACCGATGGAACAATCAATGAGTACAAGGCTAGACTTTCAAAAAGGAAATGAAGACCGATGGAACAATCAATGAGTACAAGGCTAGACTTGTAATGAATGATTACAAGAAAAATGAAGAACTTGATTACTTTTATACTTATTCTCTCATCTCGAGAATAAAGAGTTGTATTTGCAATTGCTGCATAGTAAAATTTGAAATACATCAAATGGATCTAAATAACCTTTCTAAATGTCGATTTAGAAGAGAAAATTTACATAGAACAACCCGAGGGGTTTGTTGTACATGAGCAATGAAACAAAGTGTCCACAATGTACACCATGATAAAATGGTGTTAATAATGAAAAGGGCAAATTGCAATTTAGGGCCTGAAGTCGAGGGGTGTTCTCGAAACGGGGCCCCATATGTTTTTTTGTCAAATCAGGGCTCAATATCTAAATTTTTCATCAATTAAGGGCTTTTTGACGAATTTTGTTAGAAAACTCAGTTAAGTGACATGTGCCATGCATGTGCTGGACAAAAAAACCCTTAATTGCAATTTGCTCTAATGAAAATTGGGATTATTGCTAATTTTGGGACTACTCCAAAAATGTGGGGGTGTGTATACTTTTGAAAATAATTACCTTTTGGAGAGGTTTCCCCAAGAAAACAATGAGATGTCCATATGAAGTATGGAAACGTAGGCCTACGTACACTTGTGAATGTGGGGGTGCTTCGCAAAGTAGAAAGTCCAATTACCAAAAAATTGAAATTGATCAATAAATGGTGGATTATGTTTCAAGAGTTATGTTCATAACAATTGTGCATATTGGCTTGTTTTATATGATTCAATAAGTTTGAATATATATAAAAATCAGAAGAAAATAAAATCAATCGAAATCAAGTATTAATGTCAAATTCATGGAAGTGAATAAATGATAGTTTGAATGAAATAGATCAAAGTGTTGAAACGGTTCATAAAATGGAACCTAGAAGAAAATGTGCTAGTTTGTAAAGTCATTGTATGACTTGAGACAAGTACAAAGAGGACATCAAATGTTTGATTGTATGGATTTAAACAAGAGTGACTACATCACTTTGCTAATTAAATCCAAAATACGTTATGTTAACTAAGAAAAATTCTAGTCAATTTGATCCGTTGATTCAAATTCAAGAAAAACTAATGGACTCGTTGTTAAACAAGTCATTAGGCGGATATTCTTGAATTTTTTGAAAGAATCAATATGGAATAACTGGGATTTAAATGAATTTGAGTTAACAATTATCAAATGGATAAAGCTTTTGTTAGCAAGATGGTATATTGTTAAAATCAATTTATGATTGAAAAGACATATAGCAATGTGTGTAATGGTAGTCTAGACATATATGTCTAAGACATAATACCATAAGACAACTATTCTCAACTAATTTGACTATGTGAGGTCAAATTATAAACGAATCTGTTAATCAAAGGGTTAAATCGAGAGTTAGTTGTAAATTCGGAGGGGAACGGGACTTGAGCCTATTAAAAGTTAAACACAGCGGAAAACCCAATCTAAATGACTGGAGATCCCAAGAACTAGATTCAATGGGACCACCTAACTATTAAAAGACTTGTAGCGTCACTGTGGGGGAATTAACCCCAAGTCCATTCCTATTAGTGACATCCTGAAAGGACAAGGATAAGCATATTACTTTTAATGATTCTTACGCGTTGAAAATTCGAGCGGGGTATTACGGGTTACCTTTAAGAAATCACTTATGTGAGAGAGAAGTGGGGCCGCTTCGAGGAGAATTGTGTGAGGCTCAATTCTTAGACCCTCTCACAAAACCAGGCAAAATGTTCAAGGCCATGAATGAACATATCTATGAGAATTTAACTATGTTAGGACGATACTTGTGCCAAGCATATGATTGGCTACGCAAAAAGCATAACGATTCAAGGACATCGCGTCTATCGAGTTGCAAGTAGAGTAAATATGCTTGTACGAGCGAAGGTTCAATGGGCATTCCTACACCTATCGTATGCAAGTTTTCGTCTGCCGGACTCTATCACCAAACTCGTCATCAATTTTCTTCATGTGGGGGATTGTTGGAAAAATATGTTGTGTGTGAAGGAAATTGTGTATTTTCCTTACATGAATCGTTTGTCATTTGACATAGATTATTGTGGGTTCATGTTCCACTCCATGTGAATATTGAAAAGGTATATCTAGATGTCCAATTTGAGATTGGATGAGAAAGGTATGATAGCTCAAAGTTGGTGGGTTTAAAGTGTAAATTTTAGAATTTAACACCACTATTGATGTCCCATGATTCCTAGATTAATGAGGGATTAATATGGATCATTACCTTGGAATTAGGGGTTACAAAGTGTGGAATTAAACCCATTAATACAAGGTAATGACTCCCATATTAATACAAGGATTAATTGGGAATACATGACATGATTGTTGAAGCTATAACTAGAGAAACCCACAACAAATGAAAAAAAAAAAAACTTTTTCCATCAATCTTCCTCCTCCCCTTTGCAATTTGTTCATTTTCTTTCTTTAGCCTCCTAGAAATTTATCCATGGTGATTTTGTCCAAGCATAGTGACATTCGCCGAAGATTCTAGTGTGCAAGAATAGTCTGGTCCGTCCGTTTTATCCTGGGAGGCGAACGTCCAAAACAACCTCAAGCACAACTCGGTGAGGGGGCGAATTTGTCTTAAGGAGAGTGTTGCACACAACTCGGGAAACATCAAGAAGATTAACATACAAATTTTCTCCTACGATTTTTTCTCTTTGTCTATGTTTTATTGCAATTTGTATCATTTAATATTGAACAGTATAAATCGAGATACGAACATGGGCTTGTCCGGGTAAGGCTCAAGTGGATTGAGCCCTAAACATAATCCATCAAGTCTAAATTACGAGGGAAGATCTGGACTTCCTCATCCCTCTATCTCGTCATTCATAAGGCTGACCTGGGCTCAACAGACAAGCATAACCAAGGCCCAACTCAAAGTACCGAGAAGACCTCCCTCGTAGGCCGAGATTACCTACCTTGAGGACGAGGTGCCTTCCTCGGCCATGACATCATCACAACGAGCTCACTTATTTATCATTCCTTCCCCGGCTCATAGTAGGCCGAGATGGTCATGTATGACGAGGAAGGAAGCTTCTCGGCTATCGTACAGAGCTTATGCAGTCCTATCTCAATAAGGACACTAAAGCAGTTACAATCTCTCTAGGATTGTAACCACCTCCTATATCAATTCAAGTCAAATAAGGACTTCTCAACAGATATAATCCTCCTATGATTATATCTTATATCTTTACAGTCCAAGTTCAACATGGATTCTACATATCCATCCCTATAAATACAAGCCATTATTTCCATATTTTGGTACGTTATCTCTTTGACTCAAAACTCTGTCAATTTGATTTTTCTCTCTCTCAAACCGTGAACTTACTCTCACGCCGAAGGGCCTTCATCGGAGAAGCCCAGGCTTAGTTTACGTTTCTTGTCTTATTTTCAGGCTATTCAGTCGTCACAGTACAACTGACCGCTGGATATGGGCTGATTCGATCTTTTTGGCAGCATCAGTTTGGTTCCATTGTCGGGAATCGATTCAAAGACCCATTGAATAGCTTGAAATTCCATTCGCCTGAGCAGAATTTTCAGCCGGATAGTTCTTGTTTTGGCCGGAAATAGCACTGTTTCGCTTTTGATCTATTTTGTGTTGTCCGGATTCTGCAGTTTTCACTTGGAAAATTTGTTTTTGGCCGGAAAACTGTTGCATAAACAATCGCAATTGAATTCTGTGTGTTGGCGTTCGAAATCCATTCTAATTTTGGCCGGAAAATCGTTGTTTTGGCCGGAATTGTTGTTTTGCCAGATTCCGTTGACTGGAAAAAGTTGTTCCATTGGAAAAGTTGAGCCGTTTGCAATTCTGGTCAATTAAGAATTTTATTGGAATCACAATTCTTGGTTTTCAATGGAAGACGGAACTTTTGCAAGTGTTACTAATGAGGAGGAGCGAACCAACACTGACGAGATCCCTCCCACCAACGAGATGCTTCCTCCTCCTCCACCTTTGATCGAGGGACCACCTCCTCTCAGCATGACTCTCCGATCTTCTCGGACTCAGCTAGCTGCCGAGGGAGGCATCCCAAATTCTCTTCGTCGTCGTCCACGAGGAAAATGAGCAATGAGCAAGAAGACGACAAGGAATGCCGATGTTGGACGAGCTAAGAACGCCCAGCCCGCCGACCGACGTACCTTGTTGCACCAACAGATAGAGACTTTGCAGAAAATTTACGAGACACAGGCTGCTTTATTGCAATTGGATCCAGAAAACTCAATGGCCGAGTTCATTAGGCCTTCGAGGTCGGGCAACTCTCATGGAAGGGAAACTCAGGGTGAGAGACGAGATAGCTAGAGGAGTCCTCCTCGTGGCCGAGATCCTCCTCCTCGTGAGCCTGCTGTACCACCTAAGTAGAACCTCTGAGATGCCCCTCGTTCTCGGCCTAACAATTAGAAAAACTAGATTAATGTGGTAGATCTAAGAAGCCACTTGAATTCAAAGGATCAGGCGGTAAACTCAATAGACTTGCGAGCGAGGCTCAGTCTGGCTAGACGTTTATCCCCTCCTCGTCTTAACATATCCCCTCATCCTAGCCAACATCATTGACGTGATTCTCCTCGACCCCGGCATGATTCACCCCGCCCTCGTCATTTTGCAAGGCCGAGGAGTCCTCGTCTGTATAGGATGGTCCTCGGTGGCTATGAAGGAGAACTGAGGAAGGATAAAGCACCTCCTAGACGAGGAGGGAACCATCAAGAAGACCGGGAGCACAGTAGGGTGAATAGTCACCCCAGAGAAAGGTCCCATCGTAGTTCCCACCGAAGCACTCATTCCAACACTGAAAAGGGGATTGATGCCAAAGAACTGTCACTCTTAAAAAAGAGAATTGATGATATGGAGAAGGGGAAGAAGGACGAGGACGATGATGACAACTGGGCCACTCGTCCCTTCTCTCAAAGATAACGGATGTACAACCTAATCCTGCCTTTAAGGTCCCGAATTTTGATAAATATGCCGGAACCACTGACACACGGGACCATGTGCAAAGTTTCGAGTTGACTATGGCCCTTCTCACTAAGGCCGATGACGTTCTCTGTAAAGCTTTCGCGAGCACCTTCTCCGGAATAGCCCTGACCTGGTTCCGTGAGCTAAAAAAGGGTTGCATCGATAGCTGGAGGGGCATAAGGAGGATGTTCCTAGACCACTTTGCCACTGAAGGAAGGAGGAAGAAGAGGTTAACTGGCCTTGCCAACATCGAGCAAGGGAAAAATGAGACCACTTTGAGTTATTATAATCGATTCTGAACCATGGCGGAGCAAGTGGAAGAAAGCCTCACAGACAGGAAGGTGATTGTTTATTTCAACTCCGGATTGAGATCTGGACCACTCATCTATGAACTCTCCGCCTGAGAGCCAAAATCCAAGGCAGATTTGTACAACGTGGCTTATGCAATTGCCATGGCGGAGGATAAAAGCAAAAAAAGGCACTACTAGAAACAGGGGTTTTACCGACGGATATTTACCGACGGACATAGTCCGTCGGTATTACCGACGGAAAAAACCCATTTACCGATGGAAATTAATTTCCATTTTCCGGGAATTTTTTTTTTAAAATTTTCGTTTTGTTCGTCGGTAATGGATTAAATTCCGTCGGTAATACCGACGGTCACTGTTCGTTGATAACAAATGACTATATATAATGAAAATTTCCCCATTTTTATTACGCCTTCCTCACTTCCTCAGTTCGCAAATTAACAACGAACGCCCTAGGTCTGAACAGCCGTCGCCGCCAAGCCAGAAATTCGCCGTTCGCCGTTGCCGTCTCCCTCGCCGGTAAGAACTCTTTCTCTCTCTCAATCCCTTTCTCTCTTTCACTCGATTTCTCTCTCTCACTCGATTTCTCACTCTCTCTCTCGCAGTCGCACACACACAGCCAAACAAACAGTCGTTCGCCGTCTCCCTCGCCGGTAAGCTCTCTTTCTCTCTTTGTTGTGATTTGTTAAATTGAAATGGGTTTTCTGTTACATGGTATGAATTTCGGGAATTTGAATTAACTTGGGTATTTGATTATCAATTTCCTGGGAAATGGATCAATTTCATTTCTTGATTGTGATTTGGACTGTGATGGGGCTTGTTTGTGGTTATTGATTCTTGGCTTTGAATTAGATTATTTTTTTTTGAATTTTTGGTTTGTGATTGCTGTGTTATTGGAATGAGTATTACTCTGTGTGTGAAGAATGAAGGAAAGAAAGCCAGCATTTTGGAAACAAGTGCTGGTTGTCATTATCTATGCATAATAATTTGTGTGTCTGCTGTTCGATTTCCAAAAAAATAAAAATAAGTCAAGAACCAGATTGGGGTCTTGGGATCAATGAGATTGTTTATTTTTTATATTTGTTTGTTTTACTGTTAAATGATGGCGTGTAATCTTAACGTGAGAATTCCAACACAATTCCGAAGCCTTTATCATTTATGTTCTCTCATTTCATTGTCATGCAATCTATGTTGCAATGACTCGAGGAACTAGTTATTTCAATTTGAAGCCGCAAATGTGTTTGTTATACGCGTAAGGTTTTCGTACACAAGGTCAAGACTATAGAAGTTGGGTGATACGATCATTTGCATTCTTTGTTCTTTTGATAAGTGAATTCATGCCATTGTTGATGTTGGCATTAAATTCGAGTTGTCAAGAGCTACTAATGAATTTGTTCTAATTTGATTGTTGTAACGTGAACAGGATTATGTGCCGACTGTTTTCGACAACTTTAGTGCAAATGTTCTAATTTGATACACCATCAACACTACAATCAATAATAAGTTTTAAATCAATCTAATAAAATTAATAAATAATAATAATAATTATAATAAATATAATAATAATAAATAAAATAAAATAAAATAAAATAAAATAAATAATAATAAAATAAAATATAATAATAATAATAATAATAAATAATAATAATAATAATAATAATAATAATAAATATAATAATAATAAATATAATAATAAAAAATAAAAAATAAAAAATAAAAATAAAAATAAAAATATATATATATATGCATATATATAAATAAGATGAGAGCCTTTTTCACCCACGCCTATCAAAATCCGTCCATCTTTGATAAAAAAGATAGAGCAAATAAGTTCTCCTTTGTTTGAGCGAAAGGATTTTGTTTTAATAAGAATTTTTCGGTTTCCACTGTCCTCTTCTCTCTAAGGATCTTAAACATCACAACCATGTTCTTGTCGATTAATCTGTTTTCTCTTACTGGTGGTATACGGTCACAAGTAAAAACAAGGTAACAGTATAACACCAGTGAAGAGAAAACAGAACTTTTCTCCAATTTTTTCAATCTCCACCTTCCATTTACCCAAGATCCTGATTGCATAATCGTCCTCATGAGCATGAAAGCTGGCGGTGTTGCCCTCAATCTCATGGTTGCTTCGCAAAACATGCGAAGCAACCGTGAGATTGAGGGCAACACCGCCAGCTTTCAAGCTCATGAGGAAGATTCTGCAATCAGGATCTTGGGTAAATGGAAGGTGGAGATTGAAAAAATTGGAGGAAAGTTCTGTTTTCTCTTCACTGGTGTTATACTGTTACCTTGTTTTTACTTGTGACCGTATACCACCAGTAAGAGAAAACAGGCACTGTCAAGAACATGGCTGTGATGTTTGAGATCCTTAGAGAGGAGGACAGTGAAACTGAAAAAACCTATATTAAACAGAAAATCCTTTGCTCAAACAGTCGAGAACTTGTTTGCTCTGTCTTTCTTGGTCTAAGGTGAGATAGGGTTTTGATAGTTGTGGATGATAACGACTCTCATCTTGTTTATAAAATTAATGTTTGCAAGTATCATTATTGTCTATTAAATTGCTTGATTTTTGATTATAAAGCAAGTAGACAAAGTGATATTTGCAATTCATACGTGTATTTCGGGATGGGATAGAAGCCGACCCCAATTCTAAACCTAATGGACATGAATTGTCCTTTCACCCTAGAGAATGATATACTTTACAACAAAGAATTAAATATTAATATTTAAAATTATTCACATCCACCTAAACCGACTACCGAGACCAATTTGTGTTGAAAATTCTGATGTTCCAGAAGCCGGTGTGAATTAGGGTTAGGGTTTGATATCAATAAACCTAAATGAAGTGTCTTTTTATTTGTATATATATTGATATATTGTTTTTATTTGTATATATAATATGCTAGTTTTGATATGTCGGGTCGAGGTGGCAATTGTTCAAAGAGAGGGAAGGTTGCGGGTTTCGTCCATTGTCTTGTTTCACCAAGGACGGGAGGGAGGGGCTCTACTTCTGATTCTGGACGTAGTGATGATCATTTGAGCAGTCCAGATAATGATAGCTCTAGTGTTCCTCCTGTTAGTGAACCATCCGGGCGGGTTAATTTGGACGCAATTATTAATGAGGAAGGAAAAATGGAAATATTTATCTCTCGCAGTGGCCAGTAAGTATTATTTAATTGTAAATGTCATATATATAATGTTTACATTTTATTATTGTCTTTTTATTTGTATGTATATTGATATATTGTTTTTCAATTAATATCTTAATAGGTTTATACATGGTGGTTGTCAAGATCCTGCTAGATGGTTTGGGGATTTATTCAGTGGGTATAATTTTGAGGAATTTTATTCCACCCTAAATTCAATATCAAAAGATGTGTACGCTATCTGGTATTGGCAGTTTCGGGTAAAATTACTTAATTCTCTTTCCTTTGTAAAGTTTGTAGACTAGTCCCTTGTTTATTTAACTACTTTTACTATTTTTGTAGCACGTATATTCATGCCCTGAATTTACCGACGTTCAAATCGAGGGGGCTTTCAAGCAATTGGTTGCTAAGAGGTACGCTGGAAAAGTGTATGACATGAAAAGAAAGTGGCTAAATGATGGTTTGCCTCCAGCTAATTTCTCCAATAGTGCGTGGGAGCAGTGGGAAGCCTATTGGAATAGTGAAAAAATTTTAAAAAAAATCAGAAATTGCAAAGAAGAATAGGAACTCACAAGAGGGGCGGGGGAGTGTGCACACTGGAGGATCGATTAACTTCAGCGAGACTTGGTCCAGAATGGTAAACTTACTTAATTTATTATCCGTTTGTAAATTAAGCAATACTCATTTGATTCATATATTGTTATTATTTGATGAAATTTTGAAGTTTTAATTTTTTTATATGTTAAGCGTAAGAAACACGGAGATGATGAGGCTGATGCTGCTGCTGTGTTTCTGGCGACACATACTGAGGAGGCTGCTGATGGCTCAGGGACACAATGGATCAACCCTTATTACCAGACCCTTTATGTAAGTGTGTAAGTACCCAAATCCGGATCGTCCAAATCCGTCAGAAAGTTAACCGAAATTCGTTAACTGGCCCGCTCCAGGTTAACCGGAACTCGTTAAACTCCCTGTTGTTGTGCCAACGAGACGTCCCGGGACTGCCCCGTGCATCCCGACGTCGAACCGTACTTAACACGTGTCATCACACGTAAAAGCACGGCTTTCCCTGAAAAATGCATTTTTCGGCACTTTCCGGGGGCGTTTCGGACATTTTCCGGACTGTTATTTTAAAAAAGGACAAAACCGGGACCGGGGGACAAAATCCCACTTGGCTGGTGACTCAGAGGGGCACGTGGCAGCCATGCCACCTCCCTTTAGTCACCCTTCAATCAAATTCAAAGGGAAAAGACCAAAATACCCCTGATTTGCAAGCCAAGTCCGTCCGGACTCACTGTGCATATTTTCTGAAATTGCCAACAAGTCCTTCAAATTCTCAAAATACCACAAAACCCCCTGGATTCAGGCCAAGTCCGTCCGGACTCCTACTGCAATTTTCACCCTATAAATAGAAGTTGCTGTCAAAGGCAAGAGGACAGAAAATTTACTCCAAAAACTCACCACCCCCACGGCCTAAGCAGTTTTTACCCCTCCCGAGCTCCCGTTCTGTCTCGATTCGCGTGAAACCTTCGTATTTCGATCAAATACGCCCCTTACAACTTCGAAACAACCTTTCGAATCACTTTCCGTGTCCCGTACACACCTCCCGAGTCAAAGGAGTCGACCCTAGCCATAGGTATAACTCCCTCTCTCTAAATCTCCCGTTCCGTCTCGGTTTACGCGCCAGTCGCTATAACCGTTTCGAACGTCGTTATCGAAATGTAGACGCCTCCGTCTAACGGGGTCCGATACGTTTTAGCCCCTCGATCCTCTTCTCTTTCCGTAAGAGAAGTAATCACGGGTTAAAACGGCGTTTCGACCCCGTTCCGTTTACTTTTATTGTCATTTATCAATTCCGGATCGATCGATCCGTTGATCGTCATTTAATTCCTGTCATTTACAAATCCGAGCCGTTTGGCCTCGTTGATCGTCATTTACAATTCCGAGCCGTTTGGCCTCGTTGATCGTCATTTACGAATCCGGATCGTTTGATTCCGTTGATACCGCACTTTAAATACTGTCATTTACAAAGTCCGACCCGTTTGGATCGTGATAGTATTTACTTTTCAAAGTCCGAGTCGCAACCCGATTCGTTGATCGCATATCATTTAATACGCATTTTTCCCGTAAAAATCGTTAACAATGTAATGCCCGGTTCAAAACCGGAGTTCGTCCGTCGAACTCTCTTTCAAAACGCGCGAAATGACGGTTGTCATTCAAACGCTCATCTTTCAAACTCAAAGCCGCCATTTGACACTTAAAATCATTTAATACGCATTTTTCCCGTAAAAATCGTTAACAATGTAACGCTCGGTTCAAAAAACCGGAGTTCGACCTTCGAACTCCTTTTCAACTCAAAATCGACGTTTGCCACGCAAACGCTCATTTCCGTCTCAAAACCGACGTTTGCCACGCAAACGCTCATTTCAAACTCAAAACCGACGTTTGTCATTCAAACGCTCGTCTTTTCAAAAGTCACCTAATCAAACGTTTGTCATTCAAACCAAGATTAAGCTTGTCATTCAAGCCCCCATTTCAAAAGACACATACACACACACACACGATTTCGAGAAATGTAGAAAGACTCGTCATGCGAGGCGTTTCGGGCGATCTCGTAATACTCTACCCGAAACGTAACTTGACCTCCGAACCTAACAATCTCTGGTACAAAAAAGCTTTTTACTAATTTTTGCTACCAATAAAAATGATCCCCGTTTTCAAAGCCTTTTCCTAAGTTTTTGCTACCAATAAAAACGACACATTTTCACAATAGCCGTTTCTCAACGTTTGGGCTCAAAATACAAAAACCGCGTGGCGACTCCTCATTTTGTTCCTTCCCATGAAGCGAGGTCTCAGACACCAACCCCTCCGCGAAAGACAACCGCCTTTTCCGCGCCCCCCGCGCGCGAAAAGATCGGGTAATTTCGATTGGCGACTCACTGGGGAAAAGATACTTTTTTCAAAACTGCCGATGTTTTCTAAAAAGCCTTCCGTGGGTCAAACTTTCGTTTACCCTTCCTCGTTTTCGTGTGCGTGTGTTACTTTAAACCTCGAACGGTTTTTTTCAAAGGCATTACATTGACATTTTCCAAAATCATACCATGTTTGTGCATCCCCATTCATGTTTGATTTTCATTGCTGTCTTTTGAACTGTGCATCATAAATTCTTTAACACACATTCTGAAAAAAAATCTCTGTTTTACTCAGAAAAAGAATTTTAGTGACCGCACACTACGCGCACTTGCTGCCTCGGAACACCGCACTCCACGTGCACTTGCCGCCGCACACCGCACACTACAACCCCTAACCCGGGATGGCCTTATCGCTGCACTCCGATTGGCCCGCGCATGCCTTTCGGGGGCGCACGGGGTCGTCCCAAACATCTCATCCTAGCCCGTGTAAGCCATGCACTCTTTGTGTCACACTTTGTCCAAGACCCCGGTTGGTTTTTGGCTTAGCTCGTGTCATAAAGCCTAAGTGTATGTTTTTCACGCCAGGCCCCGCTCCGAGTCAAGCTCGAGAGTTTGAGACCAAAGGTCATTCCCGACCCGAAGTCTTGAGCTTTTCGGCCTTGACTTTGACGCGGAGCTCGCCGAAAAATATACCCAAAGGTTCAATGTGACGACGTGTCACCAAACCTTGCCGTATGTATCGTACTCGCCCACAACTTGGCCAACGCTAAAAAGCTAAGGTCTCTCGCACAAGCGAGTCAGGAGAGGTCATGCCCAAATTTTGGCACGATCCCCGCCTTAACTTAAGGATGTTGACTTCGACCGTGGCCCGTACGTCACACACGTTGAAAATTTGCGTGATCAGCTAGCCTTAAGTTCACTTTTTTCTTTGTCGGTGGAACTCGCGTGCCTTATCAGACCTCGGCCGGGATAGTCCGTCCCGAGAAAGATGATCTACAATGGAAACGAGGGGCTTATAAGCGTAGTGACGAGATCCACCGATTAGAGCTCTAGGATTAGTTGCGAAAAGAAGACACGCTCTTTTCCAACCAATTAGGACTCGAGAAAACGCGCTTTAAGTAAACTTTAATCGGTAATCGCACATTGCACAAGCCCGAAAACCTTGAGCCAAATACCCTTTTCAAGCCTAAACCCTTCCTTTCGTTCCTCGCAATGAGCGTAAAGTGGTTCAGATTTCCGGTCGCCGCCTTGCCAGATCACAAGAACGGCGGCGTCAGCTTCTTCGATTCCCTCGCCTCACTGTAATTTCCGACATGTCTAGCTCACCGAGAAATCGTGACGGGAAGGACCCCCGCCACCGGTAATGTATATGACATTGGAAGAAGCCATCCGGGCTTGTGAGGTTCACAAGAGGCGTAAAGAAGATCGAGAATTTCGTGGTACGGCTTCCGAATGAGCGTGGTATAGCAGCTATCCCCTGCCGACGGTACTTTTGTCTTGGTCGAGGATGACGATTCCCCGAAACCAGTTCACCAAACCTTCAATCAGGTTCCTCCCCCGCCAACTTACGGGATGCCTTCCAACCAAGGAAACAGCCGACCTAGGCTCCACATTGCTACCTCTCAAGGAAACTCTGTCATTTTTGGCCGCCCAAAGTGCTACTCCTATCACTCAATATCACCGCCGCACCGCCGACCATCTCGAGGATGCCAATATCCCTCAATACCCTCCCAGGGTTCGTCCCGTTGCCTATACACGAATCCCTAAACACCGGGACAAACCCCGATACAGTTCGAAAAGGCTCCCGTATATTCTCATATACCAAGCCTTCCACCTCCAATCACTACCACTCACGTGGTAGACCCGGCGCCGAGCCTCACCCACCACCACTGGACCCAACCTTAGCCTGGATGGTCGAGCAAATGAAAGACCCGAAAGCCACCATGAGCAGCTCAAAGCAGAAACGCTCAAATCTACGTATCCGGGAATGGTCACGCCTCTCCCCGCCAAGTTCGTAATGCCGGAGATGGACCGATTCGACGGAACCGAATGTCCTCAAACGCACGTCGACACCTACGTTCTCGGCATGAGAGCAAAAGGAGCAACCCTCCAAAGCAAATGGCCGACCACTTCCAAGATACGCTCAAAAGTTCGGCATTACGATGGTTTCGAGGGTCAAGCTGCGGATCGCCACACTGGGAACAGATCAGCAACATCTTCCCGGAACGGCATGCAGATCCAACTTAGAGTGGGAAACAAGTCACGAGGACTTAATCACCACCGAGCGTAAAGCGGATGAAAGTGTTGGGGAATTCTACAAGAGATGGAGCCGGAAACTCTCCGAGATCATGGAGCCACTCTCCAAAGATGAACAGATGCGGATCTTCAAGTCCTCGCTTAAGACCGTCCATCGAACTCTCATCAGCCACAATTTCTTCCTGCATCTACGGGCCATGGTCAATGCCGGCTCACAGTTCGAGAAGGATCTCAAGGAAAAGTTGGCTACCGCACGGCCCATACGTATACCGCTCAACAGCTGCATTCAATCCCGCACCGGCCCCTAAGAAAGGGAAAGATACGTCTGTCAACTACGTCCATCGGGGACAACAATGGGTAATGTAAAACCCGGGCCCCACAAAGCAACAGTTCTACTCGAAGCGTACTGTCGTACACTTCGACAAGTTGGACATGCCACTGAGCAAGATGCTGGAAGGGTTAATCAAGGAGGGTCTCCTTAAGCCCGTTGCCAATTACAAACCCAAAATTCCCATAGCCAATGCGGACAAGAGCAAATATCGCGCCTTCCATCGCATCACGGCCATACCATCGACAATTGTTTGGGGTTACGATACGAAATCCAGAACTTGATAGAAGAAGGCAAGTTAGAGCGCCCCGTGGCCCAATACAGTCGGGAACCCCTTTCCGAACAATAACAGCGTGAATTCCATTGAGTGGGTGCCCAAGGAGAGTGCCACAGAACCAGTTTCTTCGCCTCTTTCAGCTGGATCCTCCTCTAATGTCCACATCAGCTACGATGTTTGTGACTGCTCCGCCTGCCTGGAGTACGAGTCCCGAGAAACGGTCCGGAGCAATCCTCCGAGAAAACAAAAGATTCAATTTGTCCAGCTTCCGAGCTCGGACCGGCAAAGGAAGATCAAGGTCAGCTTGGCAATCGCACTCGATCAATGTGCTAACCAAGGGCGGCAACCGCCACAGGCAGCCTCAACACACTCCTGAGGTTCCAGCAAAGGCTTTACCTCGCAAGAGGAAGACAGGAAACGGATG
Organism: Adenophora triphylla var. japonica; assembly: GCA_022495995.1. Lineage (NCBI taxonomy): Eukaryota > Viridiplantae > Streptophyta > Magnoliopsida > Asterales > Campanulaceae > Adenophora > Adenophora triphylla. The sequence goes on along the minus strand of JAFEMH010008043.1, from coordinate 23,743 downwards.
GCTGGATGACTCTCCTTCTACGGATAGAGACGAGATCTACGACACCCGTTTGTATGGCAGTATGATCACGTTCTACGAAGACCTACCTAGAGATGCCTCGGGGCACAACGAAGCTCTGTACATCACTCTCAAACTCAACACCATATCACTCCCCGGAGTATTGGTAGATAACGGGTCAGCCGTTAATGTCCTCCCTCTCAGCATGATGCGAGCTCTCCGCATCCATGAAAGCCACCTGATTCCGTCAGCTCGGACTATCAAGGCCTACGACAACTCGTCTCGTCCCATCCTGGGGACAGTGACTCTGGAACTGCGGTTCGAAACCCAAATGGTGCCAGCAAAATTCCACGTGATGGACATTCCATCCGAGTTCACAGCTCTTTTGGGACGCCCTTGGCTACACCACATGAAAGCCATAGCTTCCACTCTCCATCAGTGTGTTAAATTCATTAACCGGCAGGGAGATCTCGAAGTCATCCGAGGGGATAGTTTCCTCATAGGAAACGAAGCCGAGACAGTAGCCAAGCGTGTCCGCACTCAGGCACCGGGGGTACCTCCTTCAAATCAACCAAGGGACTACCGGGGCAAATCTCATCAGAATCCCTCAGAGTCCGGAGATGCCAACTATGTAAACGTACTCGAGCAGGCAGACCCTGAAGCAGTCCGATACATCAAGTTCAACTGTCGTTTCCAACATTTGGAGGCAGATTGGAAGGAAACGCTGAACATCGCCATGATGCGGGCACATAAACCCCCTGTCTCTGCTCAGAGATTCGTCAGCATTCTCCAAACCCATTCTCTGGCCCTGCCAGGCGAAGAGATCTTCGTGATAAAGGTCGACAAGCACCGTCATACTCATCTCGAATGTATGACAGTTGTATGGGCTGTCCTACGAGAGGGATTCCCCGCTAATCCTTTCCTCTCAAGCATGGGGTACGAGATTTTCCTAGCTGCTCCAGCAACGCAACCGGACGCAATACGTCCCTACACTGGATTGAGCGATCGGATGACGATGAATCTGGACTCTCCGGAGTCGAGGACGCGGGCACCCGCAAGCGCACCTCTACATTCACATGCTCGGTTTGAGGACGAAACTCCTTCCGATCGGGTCACCTACGACCAAGGTTCCAATACCATGGAAATTTTCAAGCTCAACGTCCAAGCACAGGCAACTATCCGACAATTGGAAGTTCTTTGGTTGACACGACGACGAATCCCTCGATCAAGTGATCGACGACGACTTCGCCAACATCATCTATTCCAGATACCCCGATGATACCAAGGATCCGATCCTTATCGTCAGATTACGCAATACCAAGGTCACCCTCGACGACCGCCCGCTCATGGTAAACGAGGCCTGGCCAAGCGAGCTCGAGCTCATCACTACTTCCGAGTACCGGCCCGGTGGCAACCGGCCGTGGCCGTCGGTCAAGCTTATACCCTCAAGCGCCGCCAAGGCCAAGGGCAACAGGCGAAGGAGACCAAGCTCCTCACCCCGCTACAAGTCGGATCAACCTCGGGAACGCTTCGGGCCACCCCGAAAACATGCGTGAAAGTCTTCCCCGCAAGGCGAGCCGGCTTGCGACATAGGAAATGACCACCTCAAAGCATCAACATGCTCCAGGTTCGATTCTACTCCCACCGTCACGACCCGGATTCGTACATCCCGCGCCGACTGTTAGCTCTGATAGACTTGGCGATCGAGCGAGATCACGAGACCGTCAACATTGCAGAATTCAATACCCCCGTGGGGTCAATCAAGCAGATATGGGCAAACTTCTTGGTAATCGAGATCAAGGAAGGCCGCATGGAATGTCCCAGCCCGACTTCCTTCGTCAACGTAATCCAAGTGTTCCCGCCATTCGGCGATTTGAATGTAATCACAGTTCTGGACACTAGCCAGATGATGCGCACCTACGGAGACTACCTAGCTCTCGCAAGGAAAGCCCTCATGGAACTAGCCGCTCAAGAAAGTCGTCTTTGGGACGAAGATCAAGCTCGAAAGACCTACAGGGACCAAGCTGTAACGACCCTAACCCTAGGCACTATTTTAGCATCATATTAATTTCTTTTAATATTATTATTAATATTATGTGTTCATTTTATATATTTGATTTCTTATATTAGGTTGAAATGATTGGGAAATTAAATAAAGCATCTTGGGAGAAGTATAATAATAGAAATAAACAAAATAAATAAAATGTGGGTAGTTAGATTTATTTATGTGGAAAAGTGGAAAGCATTAGTTTTGGAAATGGGGGGCCATGCTCTCCCCTTGATTTCCTCCTCCTTTTCCATTATTTTCAACTCCTCCCCATACTTCTTATACTCCTCCCATACCTTTTCCATCATCTTCTTCACCTCCTCACTCTTACTTCCTCCTAGCAAAAATCCTCCATGGAAACCTCCTTCCAATACCTTCCTTCCAAAAATGGTAGTTAATCCAATCCTTCTCCATTTTATGATCCGGGTGTACTTCCATGTTCGTAGAGGCAAAGGGAATGCATCAAGCTAGAGAAATCATAGTTTCACCTCATATCTCTAAAGGTAAGTTATTATGACTTCTTTCTAAATATTGCACATTTTATGTGTTAATCAATGTTTTGTGAAAAGAAAAAGGATATTGTATTTTTAAACAAGGTTATTTGAGTAAATTGGGTTATTCAAGGTTTAATGATTTTTAGTTATGAGATGATGATCTAAGTTGAAGAAATGAGGCTACAATAAGTGTAAGATGTTAGGAGTATATCTCAATGGGATTGAAAGAAGTAAAATAGGATTGGGTAGACTTTAATGGTATGAGTTAGTAAGACCTTCCCTTCTTTAAATGTTCATGAAGATTAAATGTTGTTATTGTTGTTTTAATGACTAGTTGATGCTTGGGAAAACCTTCTTGGCTTGAGAAAATTGTTAGTTTATAGAAAATGTTGTAATTCATGGAAGTGGTAATGATCTAGGTTTAGAGCATGGTACTTTGGAGATTAAATGAGTTAGAGGGAAGTAATAAAGTTAGAAATTTCCTTTAAGTTCATAAATTAGAAGGCACTTGGTTGGAACATTTGGTTTTTGGGAATTTGTTGTTGTTGCTGCTGCTATTGCCTGTTCTGGGCCGAGGCACGAGTCGTGCCCTTGGCCCAATCGTGACCACGAGTCGTTCCTAGGAGGTCCAATCGTTCTGAGTGGCTTTAGGGAGTGAGCACGAGTCGTGACCTCAGGCACGAGTCGTGCCATGTGGGGGGCACGAGTCGTGCCTTGAATAATAGGAAGTCGTGCCCTGTTTGGGGACGACAGAATCAGTGTAAGGTTCAATGGGCACGAGTCGTGCCCTGGGGCACGAGTCGTGCCCTGGCCTGGTTTATCACATCAACTTTAGAGCTGTTCAAACCTAATCAAACTCGAACCAAAATGAAATCTCTTTAACCTAGATTAAAGTAGAATACTTTGGCTACACAATGACATCTTAAGTGATCAAAATGGAATTGTGGAAGTAGTTTAAATATTGTTCGGAAAACTGATGATAAGCTTGATTCATAAATTCTTCGAAGGGGTTCAAACTTGGGAATTTGATCTTAGACTTTTATTAAGATATTTCAAGGTTGTATAATGACTTAGTAGAAATGGTTTAGGGTACGTGGTGACCTTACTTGCTCCTATACCTTGGGGGGTTTGTTTGAAATAGTGTAGAAACTATAGGTTTCACTATTGTGTTAAGTGGAAATGTGTATGTATCACCTGGTGGTATTGTATCCCAATGGTGGATTATTTGGTATATGGTTGTATGGTATCCCAGTTGTGGATTATTTGGCTTGTTGCTCGTATTGTATCCCAGTTGTGGATTATATGCATGTTGATTATATTGTATCCCGGTGTGGATTATGTGGTTATATGGATACCTTCCTTATATTCATTAATGGTATTATGCATAGTGTATTAAATGAACTGTTGCACTATGGTATGGATTAGCATGAGTATATTTTATCATGTTGTTATATTATTATCCCTTTTTGTGGATTTATTTCAAGTATCTATTATGTGCTTGAACGTGTTGATATTCGGGGGTATAATGGAATTCAATCAATTATTGATTTGTTCTATAAGTGATTGAAGGTTCATTATACCTGTGACTGTTCCCCTCTGTGGCCACAGAGTGGGTGTGCTAACGACTGTATTGACCCAAAAAGCTTTACAGACCGTTGCGATTGGTGATTAGGGGAATGCTTACGTATTAAGCCTAAAGCTTTACGGTAGCGATATTATTGTTGGATACTCGATATAGGTATCTTTTCTTATATGGATCTACGGAGTATGAGTCCTATAAGAGGTGAATGTCTTGGAGGCGGTTCACCAAAGAGAGGAGTTTCACTCCCACGTTGTACGACTTATTGTTCAGACGGGAAAGGTAAAATGAGGTAACGTAAGGTGTTTACCGCTTTCATAATGTGTTATGTGCTGCCATGCTATGTGTTGCATCTTGTTGGGCATATTGCTGCATTCATAATAGCTTATTGAGATTTATTCTCACCCCTTCCCTTTTACTGCTTTAGATTGTGCTGAGACAGGTGACCTGAACCAGTGAGGCCGGGGAAGGAGTTTGGACTCTTGCTTTTGGGACTTGTCCGGATAGGTATATGAGTGGGTTGTCGGAAGTCATATTTAAGTCTTACTCTTTTATAAGTTGTAAGGAAAACTCTTTTGTCAAACAATGATAATTAGGATTTTTTCAATGTAATTAATCAAGTATGGGTATTAAAGTATTGTTTAAATTCCTCCAAGTGGAGATATTATTATTTGATTTTGTTTATGAAAATTTTAGAATTGGTTTTCTTGTAAAGGCAAATAAAGGTTTTAAAATTTAAGATGGGTTTTCTTAGTTTGAGCTTCTCAAGCTCGGGACACGCGTTAGGTCCCGGGTTGGGGTGCTCACACAAGCCCTTAAAGTGTCACAGGCAGCTTCAGACAGAAAGCTAGAGGCCACTCTAGACCAGTTCGACCTCAAGAGTTTTGCTCATGGCAACTTCCCTGACTACCGTCTGTTCTCATCCAACCCCCTCTGCCACACAAGGGCGGTCAACGGTCCCGATGACCTAGGAGATGGAACGACACAGCAGAACGAATCCCAGCGCTTACCTTCCCGAGGAAAGCAAGTTCTCTGTGAAAGCGACGATGAAGACGATGAAACCATTCTCTTCCAAGCCGGGCATGAAGTCAACAAAACCGGACTCCCAAGGGTCCTGGGAGGATGGGAACGGATCATTGCCGCACTCAAATTGAAAGGCCAACTCAGGGAGGAAGGTCTATTTGAAAACAAGAGGAGGATGGACATTCGTCTTGAGCAACTACTCGGGAAATTCCACAGCCTACGACATTCGTTTACGTAAACGATCAACTGGGACAAAGAACTACCACATGGGCCGATGTTCGGGAAGCCGTGTACTCACCTTCCGACATACCCGCCACTCGGATAAATCGAGGAGAAAACTCTCCCCGATGGAGGTTTACCTAGGCGCCGCACGCGGTTCAAAGAAGCACCGGCTATTCTCACATGGGAAGAAACGCAGGCGCTAACTCTCGACGCGAGCTCCGCCGCAAGAAGGTTGATCCGGGGCCCGGAGCGGAGGAAAACTAGCAAACCACGAGTATCGCTGCACCCAACTCCGTAATGCCCCGAGTATGCTCAAGAAGAAGGAAAGGAACGTGATATACCGTGAAGAGATCAAGGAGACCGTTCGCTTGAGCCGAGAACTCTCCAACCTCCCCGAGGGTCAACAACGCACGGTTCGGTTCAGGCAACCACCGTTGTGCACCGACATTCGAACAATCGCGTCAAACCGTAGGCTACCTCCCCGCAGAGGCATCCAAGCCGGTATCCCAGGACGTAATCCGTCAGCCGCCGAAGCTCCCGGAATTCATCCACAATCAATGAGTTGAGGGAAGACATATGGCCCTATGCTACGAGGAATCCTCCTCTAACTATGGCTCAACCGAGAGCACTGCTCGAAGGGACCAAACTCCGATGTCGGCGTTCTAACCCGATCGGGTCAAATCCATGCATTACCACCTAAGGCCACCAAAAGCCGACGGAGCGTAATTGCAATCCGGCCACCCGAAGACGCAAATTCCTTGAAAGAGGACCCGATCCTCACTCGCTCAAGCGTACTCAGGCGAACATTTCCCTTTGGTCTCTGCTCACCTCCGCTTATCCTCACAAGCTCAAGCTAGAGGAAAGCTCGGCCCGTACCATGGTCCCGTGGACGCAACCCCAGCATGAAGTCATTCGGATGATCGGCAACATCCACTATGGCAACATTATCACCTTCACGCATTTGGACCTTCCAAAATTTGGGGCCGATCACAACGAGCCGCTCTACATCACAGCCACTGGACGAGCGCCGCCTTCCCCGCGTGTTGGTAGACAGAGGTTACGGAATGAATGTCCCGCCCGCCAAGATGATGGACCCGCTTGACATCAAGCCCGCGAGATCTTAAGCCTTCATTCCACCCTGTTAAGGCCTATGACTCTACTTCCCGTACAGTTCTCGGGGTTGCTACTCTAAATATCCGGTTCGGCAAGCGGGTGATCCCCACCGAATTCCAAGTATTGGACATTCCAATCACTTTCACAGCCCATCCCGGGGCGTCCTTGGCCGCATCAAATCAATGGCGTGGCATCCACCCTTCATCGTTTCCTTAAGTTCATGCAAGGCAACGAGCTAACCACGCCTACGGCGACAAATGTCACCACCGAGGGGACCAAAGACCAACGACATTCCAAAGTGTTGGAAATCAAACATAATGATGACATACCATTAATCGGATTCACTGCGGAGACCTCCAAGATCCAAATATGCAACGTGGACCTTCCACTGTCTCACGATCAGATTCCTCCCGCCATGAGGATGATGAAACTCATGAACTTCATCCTGTGACCGGGAGCTCGGCAAAAGGCCGCAAGGCCAACACCAAGTTATTGAAGTCAAGGACCACACCACGGTCCAGTGGGCTTGGGTACGTGCCAACACCGCCGACATCAAGGAAGACAAAAGGCTCGCCCGCACCAAGGCAGCGGCCCGCAAAGGGGAACCTCCGACGGCACACCCACCTCCGACCTTACGGCTTTGACCTCGCTCATTACTTCACCAAGAGGAACCGAGCCAGAATCGAGGGGACCAACAAGGGAACCGAAAGCGAACCGAGGGGACCGACGGGAACCGACAAAGATAACCGAGGGGACCGACAGAGGAACCGACAGCAGAACCGAGGGGACCGACAGTGGAACCGATGAAGATGAGAAAGAAGCAGGGATAGTCGGCACCGAGACTACGGGAAGAATGGAACGGCCTAGCACGGGACCTCAAGCGTTTCGCAGGACTCAAAGCTAATCCGATGAGGGGAGCGTTCCTCGACATCACAGCCTCTACTGGACCAACCGCCACCACAGCCCAAAGATGAGTACACATTCAAGGGAATCCAGACTTGGAGGAGCAACTCAAGGTACTCTCCATGGGAAGCGATTGTTCGGATCGCCCGTCGAGGCCACATTCGAGACGGTAAGTCCAAAGCGAAGGAACCGTAATTCACGAGAGGATGCTCTCGGTGGACCGGCTCTACTGAGTCTATTTGAAGAAGTCATGGAGTTGCCAAACTTGATCGACTGGGGCTCCGAAAATAGCATGATTGCCATGATTGGGACAGCAGGCTGCCTCTCGATCCTCGCACACTCATCAAGCATCCAAAGAATGCCACCGAAGAATTGGGTAACTTTCACCGGACCAAGGGCAAGCCAGGCGTAATTGGAAGACAAGCCGGGCCCGCACCCACATCTCCCTAAACCCGGTCTCAAACCCTGCGAGTCGGTCCTTGTCGAGTCCAGGTCCTTCCGAGTCATCCAACGGCCTTACGCCGGAGGACTATAATGTTGTAGCCAATCATGTATTCCCGTTCTTGTTTAATGAAAAGTCCGACCTTTCGGAGTATCCTCTCATTGCCACTTTAACAACTAATAAGTTAACAAACAACTTAAAAGACGTTAATAATTCAATTGATAAAGAAGCGGACACATTAAACGAACAATACATTAAAGAAGTTCTCGAGCGTGTAGTTGACCAAGAGGACAACCGGGCCCAAGCTGCCAAAGAGGTTATGACCAAAGTGAACCCGGGGTCGCGCAAGAGCCTAAAGAGACACAAGTGGGCGCTTTCTTCGCCGATGCAGTAAAAGAAGCCCCGATAAGCCTCCTCCGGGAGTATGTTGACGTGTTGCTGGTCATATCGGGACATGCCAGGACTCGATCCCTCAATCCTGGAGCACGTAATTCCCCTGGATCCCGAATCCAAGCCTCACAAACAGAAGCCGCGCAAGATCAAGCCAGAGTGGTCCTTGCAAGTTAAAGAAGAAATTGAGAAAATGCTCCGAGTTGGTTTCATCAGTAGTGATTGAGTACCCGACTTGGCTCTCCAACATCGTGACGGTCACCAAGGCCAACGGAAAGGTCGATGCCGTGTAGATTTCCGGATCTCAACAAGGCCAGCCCTAAAGATGATTTCCCACTGCCTAACATTGACATGCTGGTCGATACCACGGCAAATTTCGAAGTAAAGTCCTTCGTGGACGGGTTCGCTGGATACAACCAGATCAAGATGTCCGAGGAGGATCGTGCCAAGATCGCCTTCACCACTCCATGGGGGATATACTGTTACACGGTCATGCCGTTCGGTCCGAAGAACGCTGGGGCTACTTACCCGGCGGGCCGCAATGCCCTCTTCCATGACATGATTCACAAAGAAATTGAAGTATATGTCGACGACATGATCATCCACTCCAAGGGATCGGACATGCAAAGACATGACAGATCCGAGGAAGTTCTTCAACAGACTCGTAAAACACTCCATGAGGTTGAACCCGTAAAGTGCACCTTCGGCGTCAAGCGCGGCAAGGTACCGGGGTACATGGTTACGTAAAGAGGTATCGGAGCCGATCCCAGGAAAATCAAGGCCATCATCGACATGAAGTCGCCTCAAACCCCGACGTAAGTAAAGAGCTTCATGGGAAGACTTCGCATATCAGTCGCTTCATCAACCGCTTGACATCTTCTCTCGCGAGCCCATGTTCAAACTGATGAAAAAGAATGCCGACATCAAATGGGACTCCGAGTGCCAAACAGCTTTCGAGAAAATCAAGACCTACTTGGTTAATCCCCCAATTCTGTGCCCGCCACATGAAGACAAGCCACTGCTCCTATATCTGACAGTAACAGACACGTCAATCGGAGCAATGCTGGCACAAGAACAGACACTACCAGAAAAAGGTCATTTAGCGACGGAAATTTCCGCCGCTAAAATTATATTTCCGTCGCTAAAATAAATCACCGACGGAAAAATTCCGTCGGTGGTCCGCCGCTACCAGCTCGTCGCAAAGGTGCTCAGACGGGTCAATTTCCGCCGCTATTTTTTTCTTTACCGACGGAAATTAATTCCGCCGTGAATTAATGGTTTCAAATGACGGAAAATTCCGCCGCTATATTAATTTAATTTAATTAAATTTTCATTTCACGGCGGAAATTTCCGTCATTGTAATAAAAATTAATTTAATTAAATTAATTTCGGCGGAAATTTCCGTCGTCGTAATAAAATTTAAATTAAAATTAAATTATTTCGGCAAGGAAATTTACCGTCGCCGAAATTATTTAATTTTAATTTAAATTTTATTACGGCGACGGAAATTTCCGCCGAAATTAAAAATTAAAAATTAATGATTATAGCGGCGGAAATTCCGTCGCCGAAATTAATTTATTTAATTAATTTTAATTTCAAGATTAATTTCGGCGACGGAAAATTTCGTCGCCGATTCTCGAAATAAATTTAAAAAAAATAATTTAAAATATCAATAAACCAAAATTTTTTGTACACCGATATAACATTTCAATTTATAAAAACTAAAACTATAAAAACTAAAATTCAAATATCGGCGTACCAAATAAAAACTAAATACCACCGTACCAATTCGGGAGGAGGGGGAGAGGGGGAGGGGGAGAGGGGGAGGGGGAGAGGGGAGAGGGGGAGGGGGAAGGGGGAGAGGGGAGAGGGGGAGGGGGAGGGGGAGAGGGGTGGAGCGGGGGGAGAGGCTCCCGCGGGTACCAAATGTCAAAAATGTTTACAAACAAGTATAAATTAATACAAAAATGTCTAAAAATGTCTAAAAATGTCCGCAATCAACCTGGGGGAGGCGGGAAATTACCCTGGGAGTCCTGGCCGAGATGAGCCATCAACAGCCGCCAATTGTCTTTGAGTCTCGCATGCCGTCTCGAATCTCCGCATGACGTCGATCATTCTCCTCCTCCCGCACCTGCGTCTCGAACCGCCAAAGCATCCGCAAGCTTTGCCCGCTCGCGTTTCTCCTCCTCCAACGCAGCCTCCAGAGTGTCGACCCTCGGATCATGAAACATGGGCCGGGCTACATTTCGCCGACGGCCGGCCGACGCCGATCGACGGGCATTGCCGCCCGTAATCCCCCATCCCTAACACTCGGGCTCCTCTCCTTGGATGTCCCCGAGAGGTGACCTCCCGCCAAACATCGTGCACGAAGGGGACGGGCTCACGGAGGCGTTCCTTCGGGAACAACGGCGGCTTGATATGCAGCTTAAAAATAAAACAAACAATTATAATCATATACACAATGTAAGGTACATAAATAAATTTACATATTCAAAATCAAGTCATTTAATGGTAGTTTACTTACAAAGGCGTAGTGCATCGATCGTCAACCCATTGCGGAGGTTGATCGGCGCCGTAGAATTCCGAATATGGGTGCTAGCGTAAACATCCACAAAAGTGATATTCGGACCATACTCCCTTTCCTATAAATAAAATAAGCGAGATTATTACTTTGAAATTGTATATATAAATGCAACATTTAAACCGATTTAAAAGCATGCATACACTACATTTACACTAAAACTATGGATTTCATAGCATCAACATTGGCTCCCACTAACATACGTACATAAACCTATTTAAAAGCATCCATACACTACTACATTTAAATTAACATACATACCATGCGGTCGTGATGCTCGGCGACCGTGAGCGTCCCCCGTATGCAACGCCGCCGACCCCGAGGAGCTCGCTCTATTGGCCTTGGCCTGTTCGGATATAGCCTTCGCCGCAGCGACCCCCAATATTCGCAAAATTGACCAAACACCTCATCGGTCATAAAAGTAGGACACAAGGGCCGTTGTCCCGCCGCGAGCCGAGTAGTATAATAATTTTTCTTCGTGGTACCTATAAAAAATATGAATATCTTGTAAACATATAATGATGACATTATAAAATTAAAAGAGTATAATCATTGTTAATTAAACTACTTAAGGATAGATAAATATGTTACAAATAAAATCCTTAAATAGCTTGTGAGCCGCTCATCGTAAACAAATCTAGCCGTCGCATCGCCGATCTCTCGGCGCCCAATAATATTTAGCCTACAACATATAATGATAACATTACAAAACTAAAAGAGTACAATCATTATTAATTATAACATTTTAATAACAAACTAACATTTAAGTTTTAAATAAAAACCATTAACACATTACCTTAAACTCATCCCACGCATCGTCCTTCCGCCTTCGTGGCAATTTTTTCCGCTTGGACCAAAACTCGGTCATTTTTCGAGACCGCCGCATTGCCCGATCTTAGTCCCCAGGGTGGGGTATCCACCTACAAACCTCGCCAAGTATATTTATACAATAACATTTTAACTTAAATAATGAATTATATATAAAGCAAAAAGGAACCAACTTATATCAAATTAATGAAGAGTTACTTACCGGTCATAAAGTGATGATATCCGACCAATATCCTCCCCTCGAATCGACAGTAGTCCGAGTATCGGCCCCAGAGGTGGAGCTAGTACTACCGCGTGAGGGGTCGACATCATCGCTACCGGATCGGGACGGTTGCGTCCCCAAGTAATCAATGTGTAAATAGGCTTAGTCTTCTTACCCTTGCCCTTTCTACTAGAACTCATACCGTATTACAAGTAAAAATATTAAAATATACAACTTTAACAATAGGAAACAATATATTCACAATACATCTAAAACTTTAAAGTTCTAATAATCTAAAGCATTCACAATACATATAAAACTTTAAACTATTAATAATATAAAGCATTCACAATACATATAAAACTTTAAAGTTCTAATAATCTAAAGCATTCACAATATATATAAAACGACGGATCTTAAAACTAATCTCAAGCATTCACAATACATATGAAACTTTAAAGTTCTAATAATCTAAAGCATTCACAATACATATAAAACTTTAAAGTTCTAATAATCTAAAGCATTCACAATACAATTTTAAACTTTAAACTATTATTAATCTTCGTCCCCATCATCATCAATTGGACTCACGAATTACTGCAAACTTCGAGTTCTTCATCTTCGTCTTCTGACTCGATGAATCAAACTCGGTTCCTCTTCCTCTTCCTCTTCCTCTTCCTCTTCCTCTTCCTCTTCCTCTTCCTCTTCCTCTGATTCATCAATATCAATGTGCGCGAGATGACCGAACGAGGCGGGGGAGTTGGCAAATTCACCGGTAAGATATCCTCCTAGGGTTCATCAACATTTTGAGGAATATGAGTGACATCATCTAATGGATAATTAGCCGATGAAACGGTAGGTGGCACCGGCATTTCATCCTCTTGATAGGGTGTTTCTAATGACGACTACGTAGTTGTCGACGAGGGTAGGTTGTCAATCATGCTCCTAGCCTTGGTCATCCAAACAGCCCACAATCCGTCGGGTCGCGGACGAGGGTAGGGAGTCATGTATACCGTTGTGCTTGAGATGCTAAGATGAAGACGTCGTCGCCATTATGTCCGGACGAGTCCTTTACATCGACGAGGTCAAATATGGGGTGCTTCTTAACACCTCGCACAAGCATCCCGCCAATCACAATTGAACAAGACAACACTCAAGTTTCTACCGAAATACTCCACCTCGACTACTTCTTTCAGGACGCCATAATAATCATTCCCTATAAGCTTCACACCGCTATTCCACGTCAATTTAGAGCCCCGTAAGCTTTGGTATGAAACACATAGCCATTCACGAAATAACCGTTGTATAAATGAACGTTCAAGCACATACGGAGATGATGCTAAATGTCTTAACCTCGCAGCCTTTGGCATCACCCGGATGTTCACTATCTATAAGACAATATTGTAACCAATTTAATACAATTTTAAGATTGAATGTTTAAAGAAGTGTATAGAATAAATTTGAATGAAACGAAATATTTACATATTTCCTTAGCCAGCTTTGGAAATTCTCTTTACTGTCCTAGTTGCGATGAGTTCCGGAGATAAATCCCGAGCTAAATCTTCAAACATTCTGCGGTAGGGTTAAACAAGGCATTTCATATGCAGGTAATTAAACATGCATAATTTAATCGACGAGGCGTAAAACATAACATCAATGACTTACTTGATATATTCCCCAACCTCGTCGCAGTTAAGAAGAACATACGTTTCGACCGCGGAAAACTCTTTAGCGGTTAACGTACGCGTACCAACCCGTTTGCCGAGCAACCGACCGTGGGATGAAAATACGAGAGATGTTTCCCTTAGACGGAAAACCACCATCGTAATTGCGGCCAACCCTAGTCAATCTCGTATCAACATCGAGGAAAATATGTTCCGACAAAGGCAACAATCTCATCTATAATAACAGCCTCCGAAATTGAGGCATCGACCATGACCCTATTGCTCATCTTCCTTTTCAATTGGCCTAGATACCTAAATGTCATTTGTAGATTAAAATATAAATAATGTTAAAGAAGGTATATTGTTAACGCTCAAATTATTTAGAAATAGAATAAATTCAATTACCACTCAAATGGATACATCCATCTGTATTGAACTGGACCACCGAGCTCTAGCTTCGTATGCCAAGTGGACCGGTAAATGCTCCATAGAATCAAAGAATGAAGGAGGAAATATCTTCTCAAGTTTGCACAAAGTCACTACGATGCTCTCCTCAAGCTTTTTCATGTGATCAACACGCGGTGTGGTCGATGTTAACGCTCGGAAAACTCACTTAACTCGTTAACGCCACCCGCATATTGTCAGCAATAGACCCCCGAGAGCAATCGGAAGTAGCCTATCCAAGAAAACGTGGCAATCGTGACTCTTCAAACCCCGCACTTTCCCCTCCTCTACATTGACACGCTTACCAATGTTAGACGCGTAACCATCCGGAAGCCTTAAATCCTTGAGCCATTTCGGGAGGAGGAGCTTCTTTTCCTTTGTAAGCACGTATTGAGCCATCGGTCTAACCGGTTTACCATTGACGTATACCAAGTCTAAGGCCGGCCACGCTTACGGATTTCCTTAAGGTCCTTTCGAGCTTTTTTCGTTGTCTTTAGTTGTTCTCTTGAAATCCATCAACATGTTAAAAACATTATCGAATACATTCTTCTCAATGTGCATCACGTCAAGGTTATGTCGAATGAGATTTGTTTTCCAAAGATGGCGGCTCCCAAAATATACTCCTCTTGATCCAGCTTATGGGTAGTCCCAAACCCTTGTATTTTGGTCTTCGAAAACTTTTTCCCCCACCGAGGATCGGGCAATCTAGATACCTCCTCATAGACCGTGTCACCACTTAAACGAATCGGTGCCTCATCATGGTCAATCTTGTTCTTTTTAAACGCATTCTTCCGGGTCCCGAATGGGTGGTCCTCCGGAAGAAATTGTCTATGGCAATCGAACCAACATGGTTTTCCAGAGTGCGTGAGCGTGAAAGACTTTGTGGTCACTCATACAATACGGACGAGGCCAACTTCCGTGGGTGCTCCAACCCGATAACATCCCATATGCAGGGAAGTCATTAATCCGTCCACATCAACGCAGCCTTCATGCCGAAATTCTCTCGCTTGAAAGCATCCCACGTTTCGACCCCATCCTCCCAAAGCCGCTTCAATTCGTCCATCAAAGGTCGGAGATAGACGTCAATGTTCCTCCCAGGCTACATTTGGGCCGGGATGAATAACGACAAGAACATGTAGGGATCACTCATACACAACCAGGGCGGAAGATTGTAGACAGTGGCTATAACCGGCCAACAAGAGTAAGATTTTGCCCCAGGACCAAATGGATTGAAACCATCGGAAGCGGATGCATAACCGTATATTTCTTGCTTCGTACGCAAAGTCGGATAAGTCTCATCAAAGTGTTTCCATGCCTCCCCATCACCGGGATGAATCAACACACCCTCTTCACGCAAACTTTCCTTATGCCAACGCATTGCCTCTGCGTAGATTTAGACGCGTAGAGGCGTTGCGATCTTGGAATCAACGGCATGTAACGCAACCGCTTATGTGGTCTGTTTTTCTTGTGTTTTGAACTCCCCTCCGATTTGGCTTATATCTACTTTGTCCGCAAATTGAACACTCTATCTTACGTGAATCTTCCTTGTAGAATAGCATGCGGTCATTCTTACACGCATCAATCTTTTCATAACATAGCCCAATCTCGCCCAACCAACTTCTTTGTCTCATAAAAGTTTGTAACCATCTTATTCTCTTTCGGCAACATCCGCTTAATTGCTTTCATGATACGATTATAAGCAGCATCGGCTAATATTGCAATCGGCCTTTATGTTAAGGAGCTCACCACGGCCTCCAACACACCGATCTCGCAACCTGGATAGACCTTCTCTTTTGCGAGAGTCCATAGCATCAATAAATTTCTTGGCCTGCAGGGGTTGGTTCTTGCTTTGTTGGTTCTCTCGACCAATCGAAGGAAGGACCGGCCGCATCCCTAACCATATCTTCCATATTCAAAGGTGGTTCTTCATTGTCCCGAATAATAGGTTCGGGTTCGGGAGGTACATGAATATTCTCGGGGGGATTATTCGCAACATTTGTGCGCAATCTCAGCTCACCATGACGGGTCCACCGTTTGTACCCAACTTCAAACCCGTTACGCAAAAGATGTTTCTGAGTCTCGATCAAGCTTAGATACTTGACATTACAACACTTGTCGCATGGACACCTAATCTTACCATCCTTATCCATGTGACCGGTTTTATTTAATTGAGCAAATTCAACAAACCCCTTCAACCCTCTATAAAACTCAGGATTGATACCGCGTTGATTCGGCAACTTCCGCTTATACATCCAACTACGATCATCGTTAACAGACATTACTCCTGCATTGCAATCCATATATTATACGTACACTCAATTTAATCGACGGATGAAACAAAATCGGGATGTTAATAATTATTGGATTTCATAATATATTAACAGTCTATATAGAAGTAATTAACGTATTATCATTCCCTAAATTTGAATTACAAACTTAAAAGCAACACAGATCTTCTTAAAATAAATATAAAGCTTCTAACTCATATTTAACAATATATTAACAGGTCTTCTTAAAGTGTCTAGGAACTCGTTCCCGCTCCCGAACTCGAATCTCTACTCTTCCTCCGCCTCGGTCCCCTGGGAGGTCTTTTGGTCTAGGTATGTTGAAAAAGTTAGTCGGACCTCGTCTGGCTCAGTATCGTGTGAGCCGGTGGATATATCGATCTGGTAGCTCTCGCACTGCTTGCTTTCCCGCCTCAAGGCCTCCCTGCGAGCTATCACTTCGGGATCATTTCTCAAAGCGGCTCTCCGAATCTCCCGTCTCTCATAATCCGTCGCCGCAATGTCGCCGGTGATTTCATCGGGGTTGCTCTTGGCCTCCATGCCTCTTAATGTCAGTGGAAGAATAGTCTCGCCCCAAAACACTCTCGGCGTCGAGCCTCTATCATCACCCGTACAGGACCTTGCTTTGCTCCTCGTACCATGTCGGATACTCGGTGGTCGAAATGTGCTACCTCTAGTCGACGGAGTAGTGGTCGTATCGGAAGAAAGCCCTCTAGAAATGCTCGCCAAAGAAATGTGTAGTCGAGGCTCGGTCATAATCATCGGCATTGTATTAGTCGTCAATCGCTCTCTCAAAGTCCGAATGGTCTGCTGCGGGTATCCGTACTTGTCTGCTCACTAGAGATGGAATGCAAAAGGATGATACATGTAGTCCCGGAAGTCGGACAATAACTGACCCGTCCTGAATATCTCTCATAGTCTGCAATCCCCATGCCGGAATCCAATAGTACAGGTTTGCGGTCTCATATCGGGCCAAGGCCAACCTCCTATGCCAACTCTCGCAGCGGCATCCCTCAATATCTGCGCCGTCCAGTCACCCAAGGTAATGCCGTCCGCCCCTCCGGCGGTGGCGAGATCAAGCGAAATCTCTCATACGGCCACAATGATAGTAATGGGCCGCTCGAACCCATGTACTCGGATCCTCCGGCTAATCTATCAATGCCGTGGTATGTCTCCGCTAGCAACGGTGGAATGATGTCCATCGCTCCCCGTCCGGATTGAATATGCCGGATGTCAACTCCTCGATCACCTCTCGCCTGCTGATGATCTCTAACAGCGTAGCCGGACACACTCCGATGTAGCCGCGAAGTAGTGCGCGACGGAATGAGCAACATGAATATATCTAAGGAAGTGGATAGATCAAACATTCAGGGTGGTCCGACTCAATACGGCTATATGAGTCAAGTCTATGAATCTATCGTCAACGACAATGCCCGATACCCGGTCGGCGATAATCCCAAGAATTCGGATAGTTGCTCCGTAATCGATCGTCTCGTCTCGAGGAAATGCCACACCCTCGACTTCGGCCCACACCCGCCGGTGCTCGAAAATCCTCCATCGTTGGCATCGGATCGTTGTACGATAGGGTGAACACATGTCGCTCCGAATCCCAAAAGCACGAAGCGGCTCGGAGCGCATCCCAATCAATCTTCCAATCTTTTAGAGACCGGATGCATGGCATGCTATACCTCCCGTCAATAAGTTTCCGGTGTTGTTTTTGGTGAAAGCGCGTGAGTTCAAGAATGTCTTGTTTAAATTGAAACTCGCGGGAAACAATTTCTCCATTGTAATGCTCCATCTTTGCCTTAAATTGGGGCAGCTGGGACTTTTTACCTATTAATATTGTGAATAATTGTATCAACAAATCTTGAGCTCTAGTTCAAACTAAACTAAAGGATAATGGTGTCCCTACCTAACCACCTACTCTGTCCTTTAAGTGCATGTTTGATAAACCTATCCCATCCCGAAATGCATGATTATATGAAATGCAAATATCACTTTGCCTACTTGCTTTATAATCGAAAATAAAGAAATTTCGGCTTTTGCATAGACCTAAATTATTACTATTGTGAATAATTTTAAATATTAATATTTAATTCTTTGTTGTAAAATATATAATTTTACAATGATGAATTAAATTAACATTTATAAACAAGATAAGAGTCGTTATCATCCACAACTATCAAAACCCTATCTCAGCTTAGACCAAGAAAGATAGAGCAAATAAGTTCTTGTCGGTTTGAAGCGAAAGGATTTTCTTCGTTTAATATAGGTTTTTCCAGTTTCACTGTCCTCCTCTCTAAGAATCTCAAACATCACAGCCATGTCTTGACAGTGCCTGTTTTACTCTTCACTGGTGATATACGGTCACAAGTAAAAACAAGATAACAGTATAACACCAGTGAAGAGAAAACAGAAATTTCCTCCAATTTTTTCAATCTCCACCTTCCATTTACCCAAGATCCTGATTGCAGAATCTTCCTCATGAGCCTGAAAGCTGGCGGTGTTGCCCTCAATCTCACGGTTGCACATGCCCTCAATCTCACGGTTGCACATGCGAAGCAACCGTGAGAAAGGCTCTCATCTTATTTATATTTTAAGATGTTAACCACCAACCACAATACCCTAAGGTGCATCTAGGGTGCCAGGATTGATATCAGGCGCTCAAACGTAGGCGATATTACATCACCGTCCGCGATGCCGTTAATCGACCCAAAATGGGATCTAGAACCACTAAGGTAGTGTGCGGTTGAATATGTTACATTATTGATACATTCACCCCCTTTCCTCCCCCTTTGACTTTAAAAGACTTGAAAATTAGATATTTAGTAACTTATCTAATTGTTGCATATGTAATATGTTATGTTTACTAAATATGTAACATGTTATATTTACTAAATATAACATGTTACACCAGTGGAAAATATCAAGTCTATTGCACAAGCATTTGGCCCAAAGATTGAAACTTTAAAAGTAGATTTACTATTATAATTAATCAGAAAACAAGAAAATCCCCAACTGCAGTTTTTGTATCTTCTACAAACTGAAGTTGGGGATTTTCTTATTTTCTGATTAATTTCTAAATCTACTTTCAAAGTTTCAATCTTTGGACCTAATGCTTGTGCAAAAAACTTGAGATTTTCCACTCCAGCATAACCCCATGGTAGTGGTTGTACGTGATAGTAGTGGGGTGGAAAATATCAAGTTTTGATAGGCTTAATCGCAGGCCTACAAATTACTACAAGGACTCCTAAAAATGTAGATAGTGGAAGTCCAGGATCGATCTCAGGGAACAGTATTGATTACGAACTAGTCACGGACAAATGGGGGGATTTGTTTGTTTTTGAATTACTTTCTAAGAAACGTAAATTAAACTAATTAAGAGTGAAAACAATGATTGAGAAACACTTCAGATTTGATTTCAATCCCCACCTAATTATGCAATTATCATTGATACCACTTTTCAATGCCACCCTATTCACCTGATCACGAGATATATTTCAATCTCTGTTCCTTCTTTCAGATTAGTTGCTAGCAGTGGCACACTCACTAGAAACCCTAATTAATAAATTGATCTGACTGGCACAGTCTAGATCGCAGAATTAACTGATGAACGATTTAAGGAACTAAGACCAAGAACGCTTTCTACAATTATTTCATATAGATAAACGTCTAATTTTACCCACTTAACAATTCACCATGGCACATGCATAAATCGAAAAGATGCTACTCATGAATTCCTACACTGGCACAGTAATAGAGAATTCTAGCAGAGATTCATAAACAGAATAAATGAATTGGCCAAATCCACAAACCCTAGTTATAAATCTAAATTAAGCACAAGTAAAATTATGAATAGGAAAAAACAAATTGAAAAGAACAATACCTCAAATTGATAATTAGGGGTTCAAGCAATCAAATTCAAAGTAAAGGATTTTAAGCTTCCATGGATGTCTCAAGTTTTCTCTAGAAAAAATAATATAAAAGATGCACCCTAAAACTCTATATAAAAAAGAGTACTTATACTTCTCTTCTAAAAACTAAAACCTAAAAATAATAAAACTAAAACGAATAATAATAATAATAATAGAAAAAAAAAGAAAAACCAAAAAGAAAAATAAACCAAATCCAATTACTCCTTCACGCCTCGGTCCGTACGCCTACCTTGGAAATACTCAAAATAAATCACAATTACTTCCTTGGTCTTCACGTGCCCAATCAATGCATTGCCTTGGTTTAAAACTCAATTCTTGGTCCATGTCACGTGCATAGCATCAGCTTCAAGCAAAAATTTGAAAACCAACTTCTTGACTTCTACTTTGGTCACCAGCTTTCAACTTCTCGCCTTTTAGTCCTTTGAAGTTTTCACATTGTTGCACTTTGGTCTCCTCCGTTGTAGCTCAAAACCAATATGTCTCAAATTACAAATAGAAATACTAATAATAATTTTCCTATTACAATGTTTCCTCGCTAATACAAAATATAGCAATTTAACTAAAATAAATACAATATATAACCAAATTGCTATAAAATGTCTAGAATAAAAGAGGAATTACCATAGCTAAAAACCAACCTATCAAATTCCCCCACGCTTAGACCTTTTACTCGTCCCTTATTAAATTTATAATTCCTCGCTAACTCCAGGGTCACAAAACAGATGCGCGAGGGAAAATGATTTCCCTAACTCCTCTAAACCAACCACAACAAAAGTCAACACAATCAAACGACTCAATCAACGTACTCGGAGAATGGAACTCCGCTCCTTATCACTCCAAAAATACAATGGTACCAATGGCCTTAGCTCGACCCCAACTCCAAATATGCAAAAACGGGACATCCAAGCTAAGGCCCACACATCAAAAAGCCAGGGGGAACTAAAGATGTCCTAATTTTGCCCTACGCTTATCTCGCACTACAATCTCCCCTCGAAAATGAAGTCAATGCCCAAGCAAAGACTTACCTCGTTCAATTCACCAACACCTTATAACACCAAAAGAAATACGAGGATTTTCTATCCTAACGCCTCTAATCCTCCCTCATACGCCAAAAGAAACAATCCTACCCTACGCTCCAATCCTCCCTTATGACTCCAACACCGGTGATATAAAGATATGAAAGTGTTTCACTCACTCACCTTTTTCCTAGGTGCCGTTTCCGGTTTTCACCTAGACTCTCGATTTTTCATTTTTTTTTTTTTATATATATATTTTTTTATTTTTTATTTTTTTTACACACTCTCTCCTTTTGCCTAAGTGCCCTCTCGGGTTTTCACTTAGCCTCTCATTTTTTCATTTTTTTTTTTTTTTTTTTTTTTTGAAATGAATAAGAAAAAACAACAACTATACAAACCAAAAATAACTATACAAACTCCACCCCCCTCACTAAACAATGCATAGTCCCATATGCATCATACAAAACAAAAAAGAAAGGAATAGGGCGGGACTACTGAGGCGGTGGAAACAAATTTGGCCTCCAAAATGGTCCTTGGCTAGAGCTACTCCCAAATGGTTGATGATTATGGGTGAAAAATGACCAAGTTTCAAGGGTTTGAAGGTACAAGGATTAAAATGAAAATAAGAAAAAAAAATAAAAATGGGAGAGGTAAGCTTGGATTGAAAGTTTAGGGGACCAAGTGGAAAAATGGGAAAATAAAGAGAAGAAATGGTTTTAGAAGGTATAGGGGCTAAAATGAAAATTTGGGAAAAAGAGGAACCAAATTGGTTTTGGAAAGTTTAGGGGTTAAGTTGCAAAATTGGAAAAATGGGAGGGGCTGCAGTAGAAGTCCTGCTGGTTCATTTGGGCATTTTAACAAACAGGTGGTGGGCAGTGCTTGCATGGCCGAGGGAATTAGGGTTGGCCGAGGGAATTGGAAAGGGCCGGCCAAGAAAGAGGGCTTGGCTGGCCGAGGCAAGGAAGGGTTGCTGGGCATGGATGGCCGAGGAAGGGGGAAATGGGGCCAGTGGCCGAGAGGAATGGCCTAGATGGCCAAGGAAATGGGGCATTGGCCTGGGGGTTATTCCGTTCGTCTCAAAATCATTTTTGTTTTGCTCTTTTTTTTTTTTTTTTTTTTTTTACGAGGCCTCTATTTTTTTTTTTTTTTTTTTATACGAGACAATTTTTTTTTTTTTACGGCCTTTTTTTTTTTTTTTTTACGGGTCTTTTTTTTTTTTTTTTTTTTTAGAGAAATTGAGGCGTACCTTGGGTTTGTGGCTGAGAGTGGCCGAGGATCAGGCAAGGCTGGCCGAGAACAATGGGCCTAGGCAGCAAGGGTGGCCGACCGATATGGGGCGGGCGCCTGGGCCAGAGTGGGGCGGCCGCATCAAGGACCGAAGCTTCGGCCAAGGAATGCTGCATGTGGGGCGGCCGCCTGGTCTTTTGTGAGGCCTGCGCCTCAAGGGCCATTCCTTTCGTCTCGAAATCGTAATTTTTTTTTTTTTTTCTTCAGCAACATTTTTTTTTTTGTTTTTTTTGTTTTTTTTAAGAAAGCTTGGGCCATTGTTGATATATATTTTTTTTCCAGAAGGCCCCAATTTTTTTTTTCAACGAAGGAATTAGGCACTGTTTCGCTTAGTCTCGTCTTCACTTGTTTTTGCTTTTTAAGCGCACAACACCACAACCCAAAAACCTTAGTAGCACCAATTCTACACAAAAAAAATAAAATAAAAAAAATAAATATAAAATATGAAAATACATAAAAACAAAGAAATTTCCGGGTTGCCTCCCGATAAGCGCATTTGGTTAAGGTCGTTAGCCCGACCAAATTCCCACTTCAATGGGAATTCGAGGTGGCCATCTAGTTTTTTTTTTTTTTCTTAACTTTTCTTCCCTTGGCCCACCTCGCACCTTCCACGAGTACAAATACTCACAATTTTCCACCCATATTGTACATACTTCTTGATTAAATCGGGTGGATCCCAAAAAAAAATTTTGTGGCCTTTTCTTGGCCTTTATATTTTTCTTCTTTTTCTTGGGAATAATATCCCAAGAAGGAAATTTTCGTAAGCACTTTTTCTTGACCTTTTTCTTCTTTTTTCTTTTTCTTGGGGACCTTCTTCCCCAAACTCATCTTCGGTTGCCTTGGTCTTACCAACATCAAGCACATCGAGCCAGAAGACCCACACACCGCCTCCTTCAGCCTCATCGTGAAAGAACAAATTCTAACTTCTACATATCCTAAAACATTCTCCAACCTGTATTTCATGTCATCAAAAACAGGTACATTTCTCCATAGTCAAACAATATTAAGAAAAAGCATGACATAAAAAGAAACTTAACAAAAAGGAAACAAGAAAAAGAAATAGATCTAAGAAATAGAATAAGTCCGTAAACAATTCTTACCACCGTTCCCGACAACGGCGCCACAAAATTTGATGAGGAAGCTTAATCGCAGGCCCACCTGGGGAATTACTACAAGGGACTCCCTAAAAATGTAGATAGTGGAAGTCAGGATCGATCTCGGGGAACAAAGATTGATTACTAGAACTAGTGATCACGGACAAAATGGGGGGGATTTGTTTGTTTTTGAATTA